>ML315208.1:585-97080 GCA_005239505.1 Nicotiana paniculata
ATCTTCAGAAATAAAATTTGCTTCAGCATTTTTCTCTGTCTTCTTTAGGGAGGTTTGATAAAGCTCAACCAGGTGCTTCGGTGTACGACATGTACGTGACCAGTGCCCTTCCTCCCACATCTATAACATGCATTTTCTGCATTTGTTGCTTGCACCGCTTCATGCTTTTGTTCCTTCCTTTTACACTGCTGGTGGTTAGGAAGGTTCTTTGGCGCATTATTATTACCATGATTAGATTTTCTTCTCAACCACGGCCATGACCACGACTAGGGTCATGACCTCTTCCATGCTTTGCTTGGTGGAAGTTCGTCTCATTCACTTCAGGGAATGGACAAGAACCAGTTGGTCGGCTTTCGTGATTTTTCATGAATAGCCCATTATGTTGCTCGACTACAAGAAGATATGAGATAAGTTCAGAATACTTTTTGAATCCCATCTCTCGATATTGCAGCTGCAGGAGCATATTCGAGGCATGAAAAGTGGTGAAAGTTTTCTCCAACATATCATGATCAGTAATATTATCACCACATAATTTCAATTGGGAAATAATCCTGAAAATATCAGAATTATACTCACTGATAGATTTAAAATCTTGTAGCCTTAAATGAGTCCAGTCATAACGTGCCTGTGGAAGAACGACCATCTTCAGGTGGTCATATCTATCTTTCAAATTATTCCACAGTATGACTGGATCTTTAACAGTGAGATATTCCATTTTCAAGCCTTCATCAAGGTGATGGCGTAGGAATATCATGGCTTTGGCACAATTTTGGTTTGATACTTGATTTTTGTCCTTGATGGTGTCTGCAAGACCCATCGCATCAAGATGAATTTCAGCATCAAGCACCCAAGACATGTAGCTTTTGCCCGATATATCCAGGGCTACAAATTCAAGTTTAGAAAGATTTGACATTATTTAGAAAAAGAAAGTTCGTACCTTTGATACTTTCAAAGTATTTGCTCGAGATGGCAGAGTCTCGTGCTGATAACGTGTTATAAAAGAACGTATGTGAAGTAAATAAATCGAAGACAAGTGTAGAGAGCGATTGATATATATTCAAGTTTCAAACTGATGTCCATAATGAACTGAAATCTCCTCTATTTATAGAAGAAAGGAAGCTGCTGTGTAAGTTGCTTGTAAGCTATTTGTAAGCTGCTACTGCAAGCTGTTGTGTAAGCTGCTATTGCAAGCTGCTTGTAAGTTGTTACTGTACCAGATGTAGATAATCTTCTACCAGGGGTAATGTTTATCTATAACGGAGTACCAAAATGATAAGCTTCTTCAGGAGGTTTATTTCCAATAGAGTACTAAATAGATAAATATATTTACGGCAGTATCCCATATGAATAAACTTCTTCAGGAAGCTTATTTACAACGAATTACTAAATAAACATCCATTATATAATATATATTTATAACAGTTTGGACTTTTTAACGTCGAAGCTGATAGGAGGATATTTTTGAAGTTAGAGGCAAACCAAATGATGCCAAATGTATGGAATCACATGAGTCCACGACAATCTTTGTTGTGTTTCATTTCATGGCCTATCTTTCGTTGAAGAGCTTGGAAGTTAATAACCACTAATGCGAATTTGACATCTAATCTTTTCTTCATTAATAGTCCGAATTTTTATTAAAAAGTATTAAAATATAAATAATTAAATATATCAAAAAATCAAATGTAGTTTTCCTGCAAACTCCTTAGTTCAATGTGGCTAGGCCACAGTCCTTCACTCATGGTTTTCAAGGGGCATAGGAACTTCCATTCGTCCAATAGCACAACTCAAACAATGCCTTAAACACGCCATATATTTTGATAGTGTAATTTTGTACATAAACAGTAAATTACCTAAATTTTATTACAAATATGATAAGTGAGATTTTAGTAATAAAAAAGTAAATCAAATAACGTCACAACAGATTAAAATACACACACAAAATAAACTTATAAATTCCTTATGATATAGTTTTAAATAATCTAGTTTGACAATATATATATATATATATATATATATATTGTCAAACTAGATTATTTAAAACGTGGACCCATTGATATATTTCAATTTGTGAGGTTGTAGTTATTTAGCCATATATAATTGACCAATTCGTAACATGACATGTGGCACGTCCACTTCCTCGTCAACCACTCTTTTGATTTGAGGACATCAATTGGCCATGAAAAGTAGTACTCCTTTTGGTTGG
This sequence comes from Nicotiana paniculata, assembly GCA_005239505.1. NCBI lineage: Eukaryota > Viridiplantae > Streptophyta > Magnoliopsida > Solanales > Solanaceae > Nicotiana > Nicotiana paniculata. Next base: position 2,789 of record ML315208.1, read on the forward strand.
TCAAGTTTCCAAATTGGAGTAAACAGATTCTACAGTTGCTTTGAGATGATGCTGATACGATTGACCAATAAAATGACTTTAGGAAATGCTTTCTACTATTCAAGGTGAAATAAAGTAGCAAACGTCATTTCTTTTATTATTTTTATTGAATATAAATCGTCGTCTGACACATACTAATAACTTGTTGAATTTCAATAATTTTATACATCATAATAAGTTCTATTTTAAGGCTCATTTTTGTGATTGAAACATAAAAGTGGGCAGAAACTTTCTTTATACAAATGAAAGCTAAAAGCTGTGATATGAATACATCTAAATCCTTATTCTAAAAACTAGTATCACAAACTCTATTATTCTATTTATAATAGTATATATTTTAATGCATAACTTATGTTCCGTAGTTCTTATTGACTATATATTACTATATTGTATGTGAATTGAAATTTAAGGCTCCAATAAATGTAACATATGAGATATTATGTTGTATAGAAATTTTTCTCCTAAATCTCTTCTCCAATTTATTAGTTATGTAGTTTAGGATTTAAGTTGAGTGACATGTATGCGGCTTATTTTTATGTAGGACTATTACTTTTATTTTTCGTCTGAAGAAATTTTCTCTATTTTTAATATCTATTTATCTATTTATCTATCTATCTATATTATTATAAAAGTACGAATAATTTACACTAAATATTCTTGAAATATCAACCGACTTTTATGTTATCTTCAAGGTTTCATGTATTAATTTTGATGATAACAAATCAACATAATTATTAATCAAAAAATATTTACTTGTGGTAATTTTATTTTTGCACGATTTATTCAAGAAAGAAGATGCTGGTAAAGATCCAAACAAATATGGGAAAGAGAATATCTTGTGAGGAATTTATCAAGAAAGATTATTTTTAGAGATCTAATCTCCAAGCATCATAGAAGGAATAATATTTGAAAGTGAAATTTCAAATATTGAATGACTTACTACAATATCAGAAGAAGACTCTACGAAAATTATGGAAGAAAAGTTCTTAAATATCTTGAAAGGAAGATTGCTAAAATCCTGGAGAAGATCTATTATTTTGTGCAAGGAAGATACGGTTTAGAAAAGATACTACAAGGCCAAGGAAGAATATATTATCTATGGAAAGAAAATATATTATGAATAAAGTACAATCTATATTATGGAAAGAGATTATTTTTCAAGTTCAAGAAAGGAATATTTTCAATATAAGAAGAATATATTTTCTATGGAAAGAAAATTTATTATGGATATAATACAATCCATATTATGGAAGAATATTATTTTCAAGATCAAGAAAAGAATATTTTCAATATAATAGGAGTACAAAGATATATTGAGATCTTCATATTGAAGACAATCTTCTAGATCCAAAGTCAAAGGAAGCGGATATTGAAATTCTCTTGGGTGGTCTACATAAGAGCTCATACTTGTATAGTCGGAAGAAGAGCTCACAAGTATTAATGAGAAGAATATTATCTATTCTTGAAGGAAGATATCCTATTCAATTTTAGATATATCTACTACGAGTTTGAAAGAAGTGCTGGACTTTACTACAATTTCAAGGCAAGACTATTAAAAAGATTTGCCAAGTCACTACAAGCTTTTGATATGAATATATTTCCAAGATCTGTGTAAAGAAGGGAAGCTATAAATCAATCTCGAAAGGAAAAGGAGCAAAGTTGGAAAGGAAATTTACAGTTATAAAGAAAAGAAGAAGCAATATGGATGGAATAAAAAGATTGCATGGGATTTACTACACAAGGAAAGAATATTTATTTGCGGGAAAGAATCAAAATTAGGAAAAATCTATTAAGGAGCAGAAAGAAGATTTCTTTAAGAAGGAAAGCCATCATATATCACATTGACCATGATATAAGATTATATATTCTGCATTAATGAGAAAAATCAGCAATTGTCACGACCTAAAATCCATTAACGGTTGTGATGGTGCCGGACACCTCTGTCAGGCAAGACAAAAATAAATACTTAATTTGATTCTCATTTCAATATTTTAGAAATCATATTTTCCATCAATTAAGTAGTAAAAGATGGGATTTACAGAATAAAAAATAATATTTTTAACAATTTCAATACAGGACAACCCATAATCACCCCAAAACCCGGTGTCACAAGTGCATGAGCATCAACTAGGAATATAAAATAAAATACAGCATCTGTTCGGAATACAGATTGGACAGGAGAAATATAAATACTCTGAAGGAGACTCTGCCGGCTGCGGGTCGTAATATAGAATGCAACTCACCTAAGTCCCCACATGCATACACACCTCTGCTCTCTCAAAGAAACTAGTCATATATATACATACACAAAAATGTGCAGCAAATGTGGTATGAGTACGTAAATCCACGTGTACCCAGCAAGTATCTAGCCTAACCCCGGAGGAGTAGTGACGAAGGGTCGACATTGACACTCACTTGTGGTCCAATAATATCAGGTACAATAAAAGGGTGAATAAACATGAGGCAGAGTAAATAAATAAAATAAACAAGCAAAAAATACGTGATACAAATTCCCCTCTTTACAATGAACTCAAGCTTCCCATTAGAAATTCCCTCCTTAACCGGAGCATACATATAGGTATAGTCGGTCTCATCAAATAGATTGTCATAATTCAAATCAGGAAAACTCACGAATACACAGGCTTCTTGCCAAATATTACGCACGATTCCATGAGGATATGATATAGGAAATGCCGAGGCATACGACCCAATCCAACATAAATATGTAAACTGTGCACTGCCGAAGGTCGAACGACACGAACCATAGATGCATTGATTAACCTGCTGGGGCGAACGACCCCCTCCAATGAGAGTGTGGTACATTAATCCTGCTGAGGCTAATGACCCGATCCCATAAGATGTGAAATACATAATCCTGCCGACGCGAACGACCTGGTCCCATAAGATGTGAAATACATAATCCTGCTGAGGCGAATGACCCGATCCCATTAGAATAAGAAGCTTTGACGGGTCCTTGACCCTACTCACAAATAAATCTGTGAGTTGCAAATTCTTTAATAAAAAGCTTTCAATGAAACATATATATAACAAAGACATGCCATAAGAGGAGAAAAATTATTCGATGACTAATAATGAACCCGTGAAGTCTCTACAATATCAAGTGTATGGGATCTCGTCACCTCGCGCGTATGTAGCCCCCACAACAAGTAGCACACTTCAATATACAATACCTAGGGGTAATTTCCCCCTCACAGAGTTAGATAGGAGACTAAACCCCTCACAGAGTTAGATAGGAGACTAACCTCGTCTCAATGCTTACTTTCCGGTCCAAAGTTGTGCTTTAAATCCTCATCTTGGTGCCAAATGACCCGAAGCTAGTCAAATGTTATATAAAATAGTCAATACATGCTCAAGAGTTCACATCCAAACTATTAAAGTGATTTCCAACTCAAATTGAAGAATTCCTAAAATTCACCCCCGAGCAGATTCTGGAAATTTTTGAAGATAAACATCACCCATAACATTATGAACTCAAATATATGATTTTTTCTCAATTCCATACCCAAATTCGTGATTAAAATCCAAAAATATAAATTTCTAGGTTTTCCCTCAAAATCCCAAATTTCTACAAATTTTCATGTCTAAATCCATATATAATCTAAGTATTTAGCTTACAAGAGGTGGGAATCACTTACCTTGACATAGATGACGAAAATCTCCCTTCCAAAAGCTCCAAAAATTGCCCAACCAAATAAAAAATGGAGGAGGCCAAACGGCCTCAGGCCCAACTCCCCCTTTCCTTCTATGCGTTCGCGATTGACCCTTCGCGTTCGCATAGGTTCCTCAGGCAACCCTCTGCGTTCGCGACCTCTACCTTGCGTTCGCGAAGGCCAAAATCCAGATGCCTCAAAATTCCTCTTCGCGAACGCGGGACACCCTTCGCGTTCGCGATGAAGGAAACCATATACCAGCAACAACAGTCCAAAACAACCTGAAATGATCCGAAACCATCCCGAAACACACCCGAGGCCCTGGGGACCCCGTCTAATCACACAAACCAGTCCCATAACATAACACGGACCTTCTCGATGCCTCAAATCACATCAAGAAATATCAAAATCATGAATCGCACCCCAATTCAAGTTTAATGAACTTTATAAATTCAAACTTCTATATTCGATGGCGAAACACATCAGATCACGCCCGTTTGACCTCAACTTTTGCACACAAGTTACATTCGACATTATGGACCTACACTATTTTCTGAAATCAGAATCCGAACCCGATATCAAAAATTCCACTCCCGGTCAAACTTCCCAAAAACCTTCAAATTTCTATCTTTCGCCAAATGACCCCGAAATGACCTACGGACCTCCAAATTTACTTCCGGACACGATCCCAATACCAGAATCACCATACAGAGCTATTCCCAAACTCGAAATCCCAAACAGACATCGATAACATTGAAATACACCTCAACCCAAATTTATGAAATTCTTCCAAAATGCCAACTTCCACAATAGGTGCCGAAACGGTCCCGGGTCATCCAAATCCCGATCCGGACATACGCCCAAGTCCAAAAATTATCATACGAACCTGTTGGAACCTTCAACTCCTGATTTTGAGGTCTTTTACTCAAAAATCACACTTTAGTTAATTCTTCCAACTTAAAGCTTCTGAAATGGAAATTTTCTTTCCAAATCAACTTCGAACTTCCCGAAATTCAATTCTGACCACACATGCAAGTCATAATACCTGAAGTGAAGTTACCCAGGTCCTCAAACCGCTGAACAGAGATCAAAACAACCGGTCAAATCGTAACAACAACGGTCATATTGGAGGCAACAATATAAATTGAAGAGCAACCGAGAAGAAGAACTACACAACCTTCTATACAGTTGTCTACCCAACTACAAGTTCTTTATTCTTATCTTAACAAGCATTTTAATTCACTTTTAGTAGATGTACTGTGTACACAAAAGAGAGAAGAGAGATAGAAAATTATTGAGAGGCAGTGTGTCCTGAGAGGTTGTGTCATTGTTCGTTTCTTTGGTGAGCGAGTGTAAACCAAAGGGTCGTTGTTGGTGATCGAGTGAAAACCAACATTTAATCGTTGTTGGTGAGCGAGTGAAAACCAACCATGTAAACGTTGTTGGTGAATCCGAAAATCACACAAGTTGTACTCAATTCATATTACAAAGAGATCAAGAGATAACATCCTTGCAACCCAGGGATACTGGAGTAGGATACCATATTGGTTCCGAACCAGTATAAAATTCCTGGTGTCATTTACCTTATTGCTTTCATATTTTATTATAAGCAATTACTATTTTTTGAGATTAGTATTTACTTGAATCGAAGTACTAATAATATTGTTTAGGCTGTCTCCGCATTAGTCGACTGGGTCTGAAGAGTAGTCGACTAGAAATTTAAAAAAGCTACAATTTACCCCTCCCTCTTGTACTTTCAATTGGTATGAAAGTAAGTCTCATATCTTTATTTTTTCTTAACAGCAAGTGAGAAAAGATCTATGGCAGGTCATCAAATTACTGGAACCGTACTTCAAGAAGGTTACTCAACAAGAAGGCCACCGTACTTCAATAGTCAATACTATAGCCATTGGAAGGAAATAATGAAGGTTTATGTTCCATCAATGGATTATCGAGCCTGACTAGTTATTCAGAATGGACCAAGGCCTATTCCAAACAACAGTGATGGAAAGAAGCTTGTAAAAAGGGCATCCATATTTGACTACACAAAAGAACAATTGGATATTACACAAACAAACCCTAGAGAATCAACATGCTCTATCGTGCGATTAGTGAAGAATAATATAAGAAAATATCCACTTGTGGGATTACTAAAGCTATATGGGACAGATTGGAAAATATCCATGGGACACCAACAAACTCAAGAAAATTGAATCCAAGTCAAATTTTGAAGAATCTGAAATGATGAAGATCGAGAAGACTTGACCGTAATACCCAGGATGAGAAAAAAGAAGAATAGAAAGAACCAGAATAAAGAATCTCATTCCATATAGAATCATCAAAAGAACCACAAGAATGAGGTTCAACAACAAGAGAACGTATGCTGCTACAAATATGGTAAACCTGGACATATAAAATTAAAATGTCCTAACCTCAAGAAGAAAAATCATAGAATCTCAACTTGGAGCGACGGGGATGATCAAGAAGAAATGACAAACATATCTCTCAAGGAAAGAGGGGAAACTGATGAGGTGTGCCTTAATGTTATTATGGATTGTGATCTCAAAAGAGACGAGAATGAATCTGAAGAAGAAAATGATCACGAAAGAATGCAGAACCTATGTTTCATGGCAATTGGAGAAAATTACAAGGTATGTTCTACTCCTATTACGTATTGCGATAAATGTGATAAATTGCATGAAAATATTGAATTGGTTCTCAACGACCTTGACAAAGTTCTCAATGGATATAATAAGTTGAGGAAAGAGAAGAAGAATTGGGAGATCCAACTTGAAGAATATAACAAGTTGATGCATGAGAAGAAAGATTGGTAGATCCAACTTGAAGAATATAACGAGTTGAGAAATCAAAAGAAAGACTCGTTATTCAGCTTGAAGAATATCTAGTGGAGAATAACTTACTTCAAGAAGAAAATTCTGAGCTTCGCAAATAAATAAGCAGCTTGCACAAACTCCCCAGCCACTACTTTGATCGATCAAAGTCATCTCCTTGGCTTAACATCTATAATTCGACTGAAAAGGGATCTACTGGTAAACTCCTACTTTAAACAAAGTTGACTGAAGAAAGTTCCAAGTCAACTAATAAGGTAGATGCAGGTAAACACTCTTCTTCTCATATTACATTCCATTATTGTGGTAATTTTGGACATAAAGTATTTGCGTGCATTTATGCAAACTGTTATGTTCGACCAAAATATGTTTGGAGAGTTAAATAGATATTGTCACGACCCAAACCGATGGGCCGCGATGGGTACCCGATACCTTACTCGATCGAGTACCAACGTTACATATCATTCTTATTACATCATCATATACACATGACATACGAGCCTAATAGTCCAACATAATCATTTATAAACTCAAAACATAGGCCGACAAGGCCGTACGGTCTTTCACGTATACGATATATGTCTTCAAGCATCTAAGAGTAAATAAATGTCATAAAGGTCAGGATAGAGTCCCTCCATACCAAACAATACCCGTCTAAATCATACTAACCAAACAAGCGACTCCGAAGCAAATGGAGAGCACCAACATCTTCCGCTGAGCTGATAGCCTACTTGGAGGGCTCTCGACCTGTCTATCGGGACCTGCGGGCATGAAACGCAGCATCCCCAGGCAAAAGGGACGTCAGTACGAATAATGTTCTGAGTATGTAAGGCATATAAATAAATACATAAGAGACATGGAAGAGATATAGAGTAGTTGACTCAACCTATATGTCGGGATAACTCTGTAAATAATAAATCACTTTTAGCATCATGCATATGCGTATGAATGTAATGTCGTGCATAGGTATATGTTTCATAACATCATCAGCCTCTGAGGGCATCCCATCATATCATATCGGCCACTGTGGGCAAAATCATCATCGTATACCAGCTGATCAGGTGGTAGTGTGTATATAACGCCATAACCTTTCCCATATTCCATATACATATATATATACGCGTATATAACTCTGTTTGAATATACATACGTATATACGCGTATATAATGCCATTTGAACCATATTTTATAATGCCGTTTGAACCATATTTCAGCCACTGTGGGCAACATCATCATCATATACCAGCTGATCAGGTGGTGGTGCGTATATAACGCCGTAACCTTTTCCCATATCCCATATACATATATTTACATATATACGCGTATATAACTCCATCTGGTCATGGGTCAATGTGTATATGTAAATGCATATGAAATACGTCAATAAAATCTCTAATTACGTCATAAGGTCATTATGCCTCTGATTAATATCATGAAATAAACTTTACCAACATACGTATTTTCGAGACCCATGAACAGAAGATAATAATTCACATGGGGAACCAAGAATATAGACACCCCTAGTATTTCTATGAATAGAGTAATTTATGGAAACCATGAGTTTGCTCGTTTCTTCCGTATAATTTGGACCATACCAAAAGAAAGAAGGGATAGCCTTAACATACCTGGACCGATTCTCTTGAAAATTCCTCTAACATACGCCTTCTGTGACGAACACGTAACAACGGGTCAAAATAGGGGAAAAATCCATATGATATTCTTGAGAAGGATTGCATCGTACTCCCTTAGAATCCCAAAATCCCGTTACTATTACGTAGTATAACTTTGTATAAAATCTCACGTTTTTGAATTCTTGAAGATCCGTGAAAGCTCATGTTACTGAATTTTTGAAAGCTCACGTAATTGAATATGAAGCTCACGTTGAAATCAAGCCTACGTTGAAATGAAGCTCACATTGAAATGAATCTCACTTTGAAATGAAGCTCACGTTGAAATAAAGCTCACTTTGAAATGGAGCTCATGTTTCTTTAAGTTATAAATCTGATCTTTAATATGACTTTTTGAGTTTAAAGGTTGAGGGAGCTAATATGGATTACTAACATTGTTTCCCTCTTGAATTGAAAGACTTTGATATTCAAAGTCTTGGAAATGAAAGGAAGTGTTACCTTGTGACACCAAGGCAATGAATGACTCTTAATCATCTCTTGATAATGCGGCTAGCTGCCACGTGGGGATGGGGGTGGGATATTTAATCTTTATCCATTTATTAGGTAATTAGGTAATATCCCGTTACCCGGTAATTAACTAATTACCCGCATAATTAAAATTTATCTCAAATTACTTAAAATATTATTTATTTAATATGATTTATACATTATACTACTGTGGTCATATGGTACCTTGCATGGTATTAGTCCATAATTATCAGGTATTTTAGCTCAGGTAATATTTTATCCCAAAATGCCAAACTTTGACGAAATTCATTTTCTTCGATTCGTTTACCCTTTATCCTTCACGACACTTACTTATCGCTCGTTATAAATAGCATAAATGCGTGCAACCTCAAGATAATATTATTCCTGAGCTTCCATTAATTTATTTATGGCTTATTTTCATGTACGAAAACATGGGGTGTAACATCATTCCCCTCTTTGGAATTCGTCCTCGAATGTTGACTGATGCAGTTATCATTCTCATAACCTATAGCTCTTGCGAATACTTTTTATTTTCTTTTCCATTTAGACAACTGTTCTTTGAATAAATCCAAAGTCCAGGGCACTCCCCCCTTTAAGCCTCTTTCTCACACCACGACTTGTAGTCAGAATCCTTCCAATCTCGTAACTGTTGCTACCTTCTATCATGCATCCTGTACGACTCTAACTTTGTATGTGCGCCTATGCGATGCTTCTCTCCTCTTTCCTCTAGCTCTTAGCCAATCTCTAGGCCTCACTTTGTGGTCATATAAAAAATTATGTCAAGATGTCCCTCTGGGCGTCATTAGCTTTAATACATCTAAGTAGGCCATACTATACTGTAACTCTTACTTCTATTTAGTGTTACTGAGGTCTGCGACCAAACTTCAGGTTACTCTTGTTGCTTATCCTATATGCATAAAGCTAAGTCTTTTAATGCTTCTTCATTACTTTTCATCTTAAGAATGGCGGTCTAATCTCATCTCGTACTTTGTATCTTTTATCCATCCATTGCCGATTCACCTCAATATTGATCTACAATCTTCCATTGATAACTTGAAACTTCTTACATAATACATTTTGTACTAGGGATTATGCTGCATCGAGGATAACTTGAAATGATTTTCCTGATCCACTTAGGGGCAATACTGTACTTCAATAATCGTATTTTATAGCATCCCAATGTGATTCACTTTAAAATTCCATACAATCCATGAAATCCTTTTCAAATCATTACTCAGTCGAAGGCCCAAACATCATCCTTTATCTATCACAATCACACCCTCATTCCACTACCAGTGCAACATTCCTTTTTTTTTTATTTTTTATTTTTATAGATATTATAAGTCTTATATTCCTTTGAGTTCATTCAGGATATACTAAACTTTCTATAATTTAGAGAAACCATTAAATCCCTTGTTTTCATGGTTTAATCCCGAGAACTTCTCCATTTCTCGTCACCTTCTCATTCGCCCTTTCTTGTCATTATTCATGTCTTCCTAAAACCTTGTTTCTTTACCATACTTTAGCTTGCGACCTATACGTATCTATTTATACTATTAGCAGCTTTTCTTCAACTTGCTTGCACCATAGATTTCCTTGTGTTATTTTGGAACATCAAGCGAGACATCACATCGTCTCCAACTCTTCTTTATTCTCTTGACTAGATCTCTCGGTACTTAGAAACCATAGCCTCCACTGACGACGCTGCTATCATTCCTGGATATTGAATCACATGCTTCTAGCCTTCTATCCGAAGCATGGACTATTCACGATCTTCTGCCTTTGAGTATCTTGTACATTGTTCACCTTTACCTTACTTACCTTAAAATCTTGCATCGTATCTTCTATCTCTTTCATGACCTCCCTTCCACATAGGTATAATTCACGTCCATAACTTGAAGCTCTTATGAATATATTCACACCTCTGGTATATACACAATCCGGTGGGAGCTTCGTACTGACTTCTTATGAGGCTGGTACCACTTCTACTGGCTTCCTTATAGAGACATTATATATTATGGTTGTTGTGTTATTTCTCTTGGACATATGATATTAAGAGTGATTTTGTCATGTTCTCCAGCACAACTTCTATAAGTTTTCTAGGTCCATCAGACTCCTGATTTACTTAGGTGGTGTAATTCTTTAGTTTCCTCTTCCTTCTGATCAACCCTTACGTAGGCTTAAGCTATCTTCCGATCTATGGCTCATGGTATCGGTTATTACTTTAGCCTTTCATGGGTATTATGGAATATCCATGATACAATCTTCTAACAATTCAATTCTTTGTCTATGCCCTGGGCTTAATTCTTTCTTTCAACTTATATCGGAGTCTTTTATGGTTGTATGATTATCAACAAATATGCTGTCTGGATTTTGAGTGTATCCATACGTACTAACTCTGGATCATTGATCGAATAATTCATTTGTTCCATCTTAGCTTTATTTCAACAGAAGCTATTAATTTTCCTGGTCTTCCTGTCCCCTTGTTACGTCCATACTTAGCTTATCTTAGTGCCCACACTTGCCATAGTTTTCATACAACTCATATGATCTCGCATAGTTTTAATACTTACTTCCTGTTCATTAGCCAAGGTAGGTGCCACTTTCCTTTGGAATGCTTACACTATTGTTGCAAGATTGTTGTTACATGACCATTTCCTCTTTAGGTCGTTGTGCTTAGGATGAAGCCTTCTTTCTTATCTCCTCAGCTAGTCTTTCGTTGTAGTACTTAGGGAGAAACCTTGACTCTCGTAAAGCTGTGAGTTTATTACGGACCTTTTCTGATGTCCTTACTTTCCTATACTTATCTGTAGTTACTTATATCCACGCCCTTGTGCTGGTATGCTTGTTTCTGAACTGATAGTTTTACTGCCTTCCCAGTGGAACTTTCTTTTATCCCCGTAACACCCATACACTGTCTTTAGCTACCCCGAATCTTGTTTGAATATATCTCAAGTATTATAATGATATTCTTCGAGGCTGAACTCTCCATGTTGGGTTCTACTTTGTTTATCTCACACGATCTTATGACTCGTTTGTAACCTCATGTTTAGCCATAACTGGGATCTTCCTGACCAATTACTAACTACTCATTCGCCCATTCTCATATTAATATTCCTTGTAATTTTTCTTGGGTTATTTCCTTTGTCTTAACTTACGTCTCACACTAGCTCCTTATTTATTAATAACAGCTCGGGCAGGAACCTTTACTTCCTCTCCTTGACGTCGTGCTTACACAATATTCTTGAATCGCAACGTATTTTGTAATATTTGGATAAGTTCCATCTCATTCCTCTTTCATTTTATCGCATTCTTCCTTTACCATTCCATAGTCAGTAGAACCACTTAATTCTGGCTTAATGCCACATTACTCCATATTCCCCCCTTTAGGGAAGTACTAAGAGTTGAAGCTACGATGACCTACCTATAGATGGTTTACCTTTTCATCATTAGCGTCTTCTCACATTACCGATGACCCTTACTTGCGTTGTGGTAATCCTTTTGTACCAAGGATAACAAAATTCCTTACTCGTGAGGGTGACACTTAGCGTAACTGGCACATACAATCTCTTAAGCTTAACTTTGCTCACATTGCTTTCTCTAGGGAAACGTCTCCCCAAATGACTATTCTCTGTATTCATCATGAATCTTCTTCTGTGGTCCCTTCTATTACGCTGGAACGAAATCTGAAATTCCCATGAGGTCGAGTACTTCCCAATAATTCAGCCCCTAACTCATATTTAGTTTATCTTATTTACCAGTCCATACTGATTTCTGTTACTCTGGGGATTAACTCTCCCCTCTGGTAGTCGCGTTGGAGTTACGAACTTATTTCTCGAAATGAGGATATAACCTTATGGCCTATACTCTTTCGTTGTCTTAAGGCCCATCACCTTTAATCTCTTACTTCATTTGACTATAGGTTCTGTAACACTCTACCGTTTTCATCCATGTATCACACTTATTCATAATGCTTCCTTATCTCTCTTCTCATTACTCTGCTAATATTTCTGCATATCCTTTTTCTTGTGAAAACTTCAATATGACATTCTTTCGCTTTTAACTTCCATTTTCTCCATCCTATGGCCCTTTGGATTGCTCAACATCCTCGCTCTACTAAGGATGAGAGCCACACTTAAGGTAATATTTATCCCATCCAGGCTTTCACTGCCTATCTCCTGAATGGTAGTATTCGCATTTAATTGTAATATTCTAGGGTGCACCATCTGGGTGTCTCACAAGAAAATCTATTGGCACATTTGTAATACCCTTCGGAAATGCCAACAAAAGCAAACAATCCATTCACTATTTTGGGTCACTCTAACCCCATCCGGATCATGATATCTCTTCCTCTTCTTAATCTACACCTGTTAGTCCCCATAGGGTATAACTGAAATGGGTGTGACCAACTGTACATACCCCTGTTACTGTTGAATATAACTCAAAAAGCTCATGTTCCTCTGCCTTAATTATAACCGTTGTTAACCTTCATTAACTGGGTACCTCGTACCCTTTTCACCTTGCTCCTTTTACTTGTTGAAACTTGTATTTATCTTCTTAATATCTCATTGTCCTTCACCATAATGATGGATAGGCGTTCTTGCCTTAAGGCTTCTTATTAAGAACCTTACACCTTTCAGTACACCCAAACCCTCACATTTACTTATCGTAGGCATCATACAAAAATTCAATTCCTCTGACTCAGCTTTTTCTCAACTATCTCTCTTTCCAACCTTCTTTCCGGATATAGGTATCGTCTTATTATGAATAGGATTTAGGAATTATGATTGAGCTCTACCAGACGTTCTAGAGTAAAAAGAAAGAGTGACAATCTTAAATGTCCTGTAGCCTCCTGCTTATAAGTGTGGTGCACGACACACCCATAAATAAGACTATACTAGACACGACTTGTAGACTCCCTAGGACAGAACTGCTATGATACCACTTTTGTCACGACCCAAACCGATGGACCGCGATGGACACCCGATACCTTACTCGACCGAGTACCAACGTAACGTATCATTCTTATTACATCATCATATACACGTGACATACGGGCCTAATAGGCCAACATAATCATTTATAAACTCAAAACATAGGCCGACAAGGCCGTACAATCTTTCACGTATACGACATATGTATACAAGCCTCTAAGAGTACATAAATGTCATAAAGGTCGAGATAGAGTCCCGCCATACCAAACAATACCCGTCTAAATCATACTAACCAAACAAGCGACTCCAAAGCAAATAGAGCGCACCAACATCTTCTGCTGAGCTGATAGCCTACTTGGAGGGCTCTCGACCTGTCTATCGGGACCTACGGGCATGAAATGCAACATCCCTGGCAAAAGGGACGTCAGTACGAATAATGTACTGAGTATGTAAGGCATATAAATAAATTACATAAGAGACATGGAAGAGATATAGAGTAGTTGACTCAACCTATATGTCTGGATAACTCTGTAAATAATAAATCACTTTTAGCATCATGCATATGCGTATGAATGTCATGTCGTGTATAGGTATATGTTTCATAACATCATCAGCCTCTGAGGGCATCCCATCATATCATATCGGCCACTGTGGGCAAAATCATCATCGTATACCAGCTAATCAGGTGGTGGTGCATATATAACGCCATAACCTTTTCCATATCCCATATACATATATACGCATATATAACGCCGTTTGAATATACAAACATATATACACGTATATAATGCCGTTTGAACCATATTTCAGCCACTGTGGGCAACATCATCATCATATACCAGCTGATCAGGTGGTGGTGCGTATATAACGCCGTAACCTTTTTCCATATCCCATATACATATATTTACATATATACGCGTATGTAATGCCATCTGGTCATGGATCAATGTGCATATGTAAATGCATGAAATGCATATGAAATACGTCAATAAAATCTCTTAGTACGTCATAAGGTCATTATGCCTCTGATTAATATCATGAAATAAACTTTACCAACATACGTATTTTCGAGACCCATGAACAGAAGATAATAATAATTCACATGGGGAACCAAGAATATAGACACCCCTAGTATTTCTATGAATAGAGTAATTTATGGAAACCATGAGTTTGCTCGTTTCTTCCGTATAATTTGGACCATGCCAAAAGAAAGAAGGGATAGCCTTAATATACCTGGGCCGATTCTCTCGAAAATTCCTCTAACACACGCCTTCTGTGACGAACATGTAACAGCGGATCGAAGTAGGAAAAAAATACATATGATATTCTTGAGAAGGATTGCATCGTACTCCCTTAGAATCCCAAAATCCCGTTACTATTACGTAGTATAACTTTGTATAAAATCTCATGTTTTTGAATTCTTGAAGATCCGTGAAAGCTCATGTTACTGAATTTTTGAAGCTCACGTAATTGAATATGAAGCTCACGTTGAAATGAAGCCTACGTTTAAATGAAGCTCGCTTTGAAATGAAGCTCACGTTGAAATGAATCTCACTTTGAAATGAAGCTCACGTTGAAATAAAGCTCACTCTGAAATGGAGCTCATGTTTCTTTAAGTTATAAATCTGATCTTCAATATGACTTTTTGAATGTAAAGGTTGAAGGAGCTAATATGGATTACTAACATTGTTTCCCTTTTGAATTGAAAAACTTTGATATTCAAACTCTTGGAAATGAAAGGAAGTGTTACCTTGTGACACCAAGGCAAGGAATGACTCTTAGTCATCTCTTGATAATGTGGCTAGCTGCCACGTGGGGATGGGTGTGGGATATTTAATCTTTATCCATTTATTAGGTAATTAGGTAATGTCTCGTTGTCCGGTAATTAACCAATTAACCGCATAATTAAAAATTATCTCAAATTACTTAAAATTTTATTTTTTTAATATACTTTATACATTATACTACCGTGGTCATATGGTGCGTTGCATGATATTAGTACATAATTATCGGGTATTTTAGCTCAGGCAATATTTTATCCTAATATGCCAAACTTCGATGAAATTCATTTTCTTCGATTCGTTTACCCTTTATCCTTCACGACACTTACTTATCGCTCGTTATATATAGCATAAATGCGTGCAACCTCACTCTTATTCCTGAGCTTCCATTAATTTATTTATGGCGCATTTTCATGTACGAAAATATGGGGTGTAACATATATGCATCTCCAATTACACTAGCTACTAACCCTCAAGGACCCAAAAAGATTTGGGTACCAAAATCAAATTAATTTGTTTTGCACAAATTCTGAGTCCAGACACATGCTTAAAGATGCTTCAAAGTATACACATGCTCTATAGAGGATGAGGGAACTATTACACGTGCTGTTATAACTTAAGTGACTGGTATCATTAAAGTTTATCCAAGTTTCTTTTGATGCATTATAAGGTGATGCGTATCTAGTTACTATTTTTTTAAAAGTGAAATATGATATATACATATTAGTCAAGTATATATTGCTTGAATCGACTAACTGCATTATACTTCCTTGACTTAGAGATTTTAAATAGCACGAATGCATGTCTTGCATGAACTATGTCATTTGTATTAACACTAGGATAAGTAAGCATACATGTATTTTTTTATGTCGTCATTAATTCTGATATTCATTCTCTTGGTGAGAGTATCAATACCTCTTTAAAATTCAAGAAGGTTATTTAACCTTGACGCCTCTATAACTTGTGCACATATGGAGAAACTCGACCATTCCTAAGACTCAAAAGCTTGGAAGGTACATGTATATGTTTCTATTGATGTTTATCCATACTTTTTCTTAGGTTATATTCCTTAATAAGAAAATGATGGATTTGAAATGATTATAGATGTGAGTTATAGTATTTTCTCGATATTTTTTTGCGTCATACATGATTTCTCACTTATTTAGTTTGGTGGCTGAACTGAATACAAAGTTGAAAAGAAAGCATCATTTTTGCATAAATTATCATCATTGGCTTATATGTGCTTTAATATTTTTTCATTGGATCTTATCTTGAATGAAATTCTGTCTGAGCTATGTGAAGGATGAAAAATCAATTTTTTTGGTTATCTTATTTTCTTTGGTTGCAACTGCCTTGGTAAGCCTCTTGGTATATCCCTTATTTATTATTACTTACTGTAATGACCCAGCCGGTCGTTTCGAGAGTTATAACCCCGTTTTCCTCCTTTCTACTTCTTTTGTGCTTTACAGCTGTATTATATCTTACTGGGTTGGTTGGTTCGGGTCTGGAGTGGTTTCAGAGTGAATTGAGACACTTAGTCTCTTAATTAGAAGCTTAAGTTGGAAAAGTCAACCGAATGTTGACTTGCGTATAAACGACCTAGGATTTGAATTTTGATAGTTCTGTTAGGTAGACTTAGGAGCGCGTCCGGAATGTGATTTGGAGGTCCGTAGTAGAATTAGGCTTGAATTTGTGAAAGTTAAAAATTTGCAATTTTGGTCGGCAGTGGAAATTTTGATATCGGGGTCGGAATGGATTTTCGAAAGTTGGAGTAGGTTCGTGGTGTCATTTTTGATGTGTGTGTAAAATTTGAGGTCAATCGAACGTGGTTTGATAGGTTTCAACGTCGTTTTCGAAATTTGGAAGTTTGGAAGTTCTTAGGCTTGAATCCGAGTGTAATTTGGTGTTTTGATGTTGTTTTGAGCGATTTGAAGTTCGACTAAGTTCGTATGGGGTTAAATGACCTGTTTTTATGTTTGGTTGAGGTCCCGAGGGCCTCGGGGTGATTCCAGGGGGCTAACGAATGGTTTGGAGTTGGAGAAGTGCAACTGATCTGCTGCTGTATTTGTTTCTGGTTTTCTCTTACGCGTTCGCGAGAGGGGCCTCACGTTCGCGAAGAGTGTTTCTGAGATGGTGAAGTTTTGTTCTACGTGTTCGCGAAGGAGTGGGTGTGAACGAGAAGGGTAGGGCAGTTTGTGCATCGCGAACGCGTGAGTGGTGGCGCGTTCACTAAGAGGAGTGAGGCAGTTGGGGACCCCAAGTCTTTTGTCTACGCGTTCGCGAGGTAAGGGCCGTGTTCGCGATGAGTCGAGATTGTAAAGCTTCGCGTTCGCTAAGCATTGGCTGCGTTCACGATTAGTTAAGGAGGCAGCCCGAGTTGGCCTACGCGAACGCGAGAGGACAGTCCCGTTCGCAAAGAAGGAAATCTGGGCAGACAATATTAATTCCAAAAACGAGGGTTTGAACCCATTTTCATATCTTGAGCTAGAGAACACAGAATTGGGAGATTTTTGAGGGGATTTTTGTAGAGTCGATCGTGGGTAAATGATTTCTACTTGGTTTTGGTTAAATTCCATAATTATGTCTTTAATTCCACCATTTAAATTGTGATTTGGGGTGAGAAATTGGGGAAAAAGAGGAGGAACTCTTGAGTTAGAATTTTGAGGTTTTGAATGGGATTTTGTTATCGGATGTGAGTAATTTTGGTATGGTTAGGATCGTGAGTGAATGTGCTTTCGGGTTCTGCGACTTTTGTCAGATTTCGAGACGTGGGCCTGGGGGCCGGGTTCGGGCCAATTTCAGATTTTTGGATATAATTTAGTACTTTTCTTGTGAATTTGATCTCTTTTGCCTAAAGTGATTGTGTTGTACTACTTGTGGCTAGATTCGGGATGTTCGGAGGCCGAATTGAGAGGCAAAGTCATCGCGGAGTATAGATTTGCTTGGTTTGAGGTAAGTAACGCTTTCAAACTTGGCCCTGAGGGTTCGAAACCCCAAATTATGTGTTATGTGGTTGGTATTGAGGTGACGCACATGCCAAGTGACGGGCGTGTGGGGGTGCCCCGTGAGAATTGTGACATGGGTGATTCCATGGCACCGTTTTGTGACTCTATCCTGTTGGCATCCATGTTTTCATCATGTGATAAAGTAATTGAGTTGTAAATCATGCTAGATATCATGTTTAGGCTTTATGCCGGTATTATTGGGACCCTGGGTGGTCGTTTCTTGCTGTCATCTCACTAGTTTCATTTATATTCCGCACTCAGTCATGTTCATGCATTTTATATCATATCCAGTCTCAGTTATTTATTGATTCATCATATCATTGTTCCGGGTTTGTTCATGATATTGTGAGCCCGTGGGTGAGACTGGAGAGATTGATGACTGAGTAAGGCCAAGAGCCTGAGTATGAATGACAACTATGGGATTGGGTTGCACGCCGCATCGGTTATAATGATGATTATGACAACTCTTAGGCTGTAGGAGCCCCTCCGGAGTCTATAATACCCCCCAGTGAGCATAATTGATATGATTGAGGGATGGATCTTCCCTGGACATGGATCTTGTCCGAAGTACTTGTTACCTGGAGATGGATCTTCTCCTTAGGGCTGGATTGCCCTTATTCCTCGGTACTGGGTGACCTATGGTCAGCGTTGTATATATTCCGGGGTGGATCTTCCCTGGGCCGTATGGGCCATATACAGTACCGAGTGGTTGAGATATCGAGAGTGAGGGAATTGAGGCTTCCATCATGGTGCATCACTTACCGTATGTGCATTGGCATGTAGTGGAATTAGAGTCATATTCATTACACTGTACAGAAATGCTATATTTCCCGATTATGAATTGCCTAATTGTTTTGAGAGCATGTTTACGTTTTGTACATTTATTTCATATTATTTGCACTGCTTGAGTTCGTAACTATCTTCAGTCCATAGTTTGGACTTGTTACTTACTGAGTTGGTGTACTCACATTACTCCCTGCTCCTTGTGTGCAGATTCAAGCATTTTCGGTCACGGCGACGACTGCTGATTTAGGCATTGGAATCTGGGACTATCGAGGTAGCTGTATGGCGTTCGCGGACCTTAATTTTCCTTCCTCAGTTTATCCGTATTTTCAGTTTATTACTCTAGATACTGTTGTGGATTTTGTTTCATTACTAGACGCTCATGTACTCAGTGACGCCCCGATGTTTGGGATGATTGTATCGTGTTTTGGATGAATTTTGTTTTCAAGAAGGCTTCTATTTAAATGTTAAATCTTCCCGCCGTTATTTCAAAAAGGTATTTTTACTGTATTGGAAAGAAAATGTTGAATTTAGGCTTTCCTAGTCCCACGATAGGCTCCATCACGACATGATCGATTTTGGACGTGACAAGTTAGTATTAGAGCCTAGGTTACATAGGTCTCACGAGTCATGAGCGGGTTTAGTAGATTCTTGCGGATCGGTACGGAGACGTCTGTACTTATCTTCGAGAGGCTGTAAAACCCTTAGGAAAATTCCACATTCTTGAATTCTTATCGTGCGAATCTGTTTATTCTGATAACTAGACTTCTGTTGTTTCATTCTCTCACAGATGGTGAGACTCGTACTACCGGGCAGGAGCGCCAACCACCAATACCACCATCCAGGGTCGCAAAAGGACGAGGTTGCGGTAGGGGAAAAGGTGCAGCCTACACAACAGCTGGGGCAGTACCTGCAAATCCACCAGTTGCCCCAGATCAGGACCAGGTCCCAGTAATGGATGCTTCAGCGGGACCAGCTCAGGAACCACATGTGCCCATCGTGATTCCTGGGCTTCAGTAGGCCTTAGCTCAGATTTTTACCGTGTGTACCGGCCTTGCTAAGGCGATCTTTGCGTCGACGGCCACAACCACTTCTCAGGCCGGGGGAGGCACTCAGTTCCCGCCGCCCGCACATCTGAGCAGGTTGTACAGTGACTCCAGATACCGGAGGCATCACCAGCCCAGCCGGTTGCAACTGCACAGGACTATGCGGTTTCTGCTATGCCTGAAGATGATCAGTGTAGGTTGGAGAGGTTTGGGAGAATCCAGCTTCCACCTTTCAATGGTGCCGAGGGAGAGGATGCGCAATATTTCTTAGACAAGTGTCAAAGGATACTCCGTACAAAAGGTATTCTGGAGACTTGTGGGGTCTCGTTCACTACTTTTCAGTTTTCTGGGGCTGCATTCAGATTGTGGGAGGATTACGAGAGACGTAGGCCGATCGGCGCAGCACCCCTTACTTGGCAGCAGTTCTCCATTGTCTTTCTGGAGAAGTTCGTGCCTCAGTCCCACAGAGAGAAGATGCGCACATAATTTGAGCAGCTTCGTCAGGGTGATATGTCTGTGATGCAGTATAAGATGCAATTCTCAGAGTTGGCCCATCATGATATCTGGTTGGTTCCCACAGACAGAGAGAGGATCAGGAGGTTTACAGATGGCCTCACTTTTCAGCTGCGATTGCTTATGACCGGAAAGAGTGTCTGGTGCTACCTTTGATGAGGTTGTGGACATTGGTCGTCAGATTGATATGGTTCGCATCAGAAGAGGGTTGAGAGGGAGGTCAAGAGGCCTCGTAGTCAGGGTGGATTTAGTAGTGCTCCTTCTGGGGGTCAGATCCAGCACGGTAGAGGTCGTCATTTCAGACATGCTCAGACAGCTCGCCCAGTTCACCGTGTTGCATCGCCCGGTCATGGGTCTCATTGTAATCAGCAGGGCCAGATATCATTCAGTGCACTACCAGCTCAGAGTTTTTCTCATGCACCATCAGCTCATGGTTCATCTATGTCAGGACCGTCTAGTAGTTATTCTAGTCCTCAGGGTTCCCTTCGGTCCCCACTGCCATTTGCAGGGTGAGGTTGCTTTGAGTGTGGAGATTTAGGTCATATTAAGAGGTATTGTCCCCTCCTTTCAGTAGATTCATCTCATCAGAGGATTCAGCCTGTGACTTCAGCACCAGTTCCTCCACCACCGCCCAGCCAGCTAGCGGTGGAGCTCAGTCAGCTAGGGGCCGCCCGAGAGGGGGAGGCTGATCAGGAGGCGACCATGACCATTTCTATGCCCTCCCTTCCAGACCAGGATCCATTGCTTCAGATGCTGTGATTACAGGTATTATCTTAGTTTGCCACCGAGATGCCTCGGTATTATTTGACCCTGGTTCCACTTATTCATATGTTTCCTCGTATTTCGCTCATTTTATGGATATGCCCCGTGAGCCTTTAATCTCATCTATTCATGTATCTACTCTTGTGGGTGATACTATTATTGTGGACCGTGTATATCGGTCATGTGTGGTGATTATTGCGGGTCTGGAGACCCGAGTAGACCTTTTGCTGCTTAGTATTGTTGATTTTGATGTGATATTGGGTATGGATTGGTTGTCTCCATGTCATGTTGTTCTAGATTATCACGCTAAGACCGTGATGTTGGCGATGCAGAGGTTGCTGAGGGTTGGGTGGAGTGGTCCTATGACTATGTGCCTAGTAGAATGATTTCATACTTGAAGGCTCAACGTATGGTTGAGAAGGGTTATCTATCCTATTTGGATTTCTTGAGGGATGTTAGTGCAGAGACTCCTGCCATTGATTCTGTTCTGGTGGTATGTGATTTTCCGGATGTGTGCCTGACAGGGATATTGATTTTGGCATCGATTTGGTGACAGGCACTCAGCCCATTTATATTCCACTGTATCGTACGGCACCGACAGAGTTGAAGGATTTGAAAGAATAGCTTCAGGAACTCCTTGATAAGGGGTTTATTTGGCCTAGTGTGTCACCTTGGGGTGCACCGGTTCTATTTGTGAAGAAGAAGGATGGTTCCTTGAGGATGTGCATTAACTATAGGCAGTTGAACAAAGTCAGAGTCAAGAACAAGTATCCTTTGACTCTTATTGATGATCTATTCGACCAGCTTCAGGGAGCGCGGGTGTTCTCCAAGATTTATTTGAGGTCCGGATATCACCAACTGAATATTCGGGAGTCAGATATTCTTAAGACAGCTTTCAGGACCTGATATGGCCATTATGAGTTCTTTGTGATGTCTTTTGGGCTGAATAATTCCCCAACAACATT
This sequence comes from Nicotiana paniculata, assembly GCA_005239505.1. Taxonomy (NCBI): domain Eukaryota; kingdom Viridiplantae; phylum Streptophyta; class Magnoliopsida; order Solanales; family Solanaceae; genus Nicotiana; species Nicotiana paniculata. The sequence goes on from ML315208.1 coordinate 25,293, forward strand.
CATGCATTTGGTGAAATCGTGTTTCAGCCCTATTTGGACTTTTTCATTATTGTATTCATTTGAATATTGTGTTGCAGAGATTGAGGGAAGAGAAGCTTTACGCAAAGTTCTCCAAGTGTGAGTTTTGGCTCGGTTCAGTGGCGTTCTTGGGGCACGTGGTATCCAATGAGGGTATTCAGGCAGATCCGAAGAAGATAGAGGCGGTGCAGAGTTGGCCTAGACCGTCCTCAGCCACGGAGATTAGGAGCTTTCATGGTTTGGCGAGCTATTACTGTTGTTTTGTGGAGGGATTTTCAACTATTTCATCGCCCTTGACTAAATTGACCCAAAAGGGTGCTCCATTCCGGTGGACGAATGGGTGTGAGGAGAGCTTTCAGAAGCTCAAGACTGCTTTGACCACGACTACAGTTCTAGTTCTGCCGTCAGCTTCAGGTTCTTACACAGTGTATTGTGATGCCTCGCAGATAGGTATTGGATGTGGTCTGATGCAGGAGGGTAAGGTGATTGCCTATGCTTCTCTCCAGTTGATGAATCATGAGAAGAAGTATCCTATACATGATCTTGAGTTAGTAGCTATTGTTCACGCCTTAAAGATTTGGCGAAATTATTTGTACGGGGTTCATTGTGAGATCTATACTGATCACCGGAGTTTGCAGCATCTGTTCAAGCAGAAGGAGCGTAATTTGCGTACGTGGAGATGGTTGGAACTTCGTAAGGATTATGATATCACCATTTTTGTACCATCAGGGGAATGCCAATGTGGTGATCGATGCCTTAAGTCACCGGGCAAAGAGTTTGGGGAGTTTATTGTACCTTCCAGAAGTAGAGAGACCCTTGGCATTGGATGTTCAAGCCTTAGCTAGCCAACTTGTTAGATTGGATATCTTGGAGCCGAGTTGGATATTGGATTGTGTGTTCTCTAGGTCTTCTCTTTATGACAGTATCAGGGAGCGTCAGAATGATGACCCCCATATGCTCGTTCTTCAGGACAGGGTTCGGCGAGGTGATGCTAGAGGTGTGACTATGATGATGATGGTGTGTTGAGGATGCAGGGACGGATATGTGTGCCCAATGTGGATGGGCTTCGGGAGTTGATTCTTGAGGAGGCCCACATCTCGCGGTATTCCATCCACCCGGGTGCCGCAAAGATGTACCAGGATTTGAGACAGAACTATTGGTGGAGGCGGACGAAGAAGGATATAGTCGGGTTTGAGGCTCGGTGTCTCAACTGTCAGTAGGTTAAGTATGAGCATCAAATACCGGGTGGCTTGCTTCATAGGTTAGATATCCCAGAGTGCAAGTGGGAGAGGATCATCATGGATTTCGTAGTTGGGCTCCCACGGACTTCGAGGAAGTTTGATGCTATTTGGGTGATTGTGGATCGGTTGACCAAGTCCGCGCACTTCATTCCAGTTGGTACTACCTACTCTTCAAAGCGGTTGGCTGAGATTTACATCGGAGAGATTGTTCGCCTTCATGGTGTCCCATTTTCCATCATTTCGGATAGAGGCACACAATTTATATCGCAGTTTTGGAGGGCCGTACAGTGAGAGTTGGGTACTCAGGTTGAGTTGAGCACAGACTTTCACCCTCAGACGGACGGACAGTCCGAGCGCACCCTTCAAATATTGGAGGACATGTTACGCGGTTGATATGATTGAGGGATGAATCTTCCCTGGACATGGATCTTGTCCGAAGTACTTGTTACCTGGAGATGGATCTTCTCCACATGGGTGGATTGCCCTTATTCCTCAGTACTGGGTGACCTATGGTCAGCTTGTATATATTCCGGGATAGATCTTCCCTGGGCCGTATGAGCCATATACAGTACCAAGTGGTTGAGATATCGAGAGTGAGGGGATTGAGGCTGCCATCATGGTGCATCACTTACCGTATGTGCATTGGCATGTAGTGGAAGTAGATTCATATTCATTACACTGTACAAATCTGCTATATTTCCCGATTATGAATTGCCTAATTGTTTTAAAAGCATGTTTACGTTCAATACATTTATTTCATATTATTTGCACCGGTTGAGTTCGTCACTATCTTTAGTCCATAGTTTGGACTTATTACTTACTGAGTTGGTGTACTCACGTTATTCGCTGCACCTTGTATGTAGATTCAGGCATTTCTGATCACGGCGGCGACTACTAATTTAGACATCAGAGTCTGGAACTATCGAGGTAGTTGCATGGCATTCGCGGACCTTGATTTCCCTTCCTTAGTTTATCCGTATTTTCAATTTCTTACTCTAGATACTGTTGTGGATTTTGTTTCATTACTAGACGCTCATGTACTCAGTGACGCCCCGATGTTTAGGACGATTGTATCGTGTTTTGGATAAATTTTGTTTTCAAAAAGGCTTCTATTTAAATGTTAAATCTTCCCACTGTTATTTCAAAAGGTATTTTTAATGTATTATAAAGGAAATGTTGAATTTAGGATCTCCTAGTCCCACAATAGGCGCCATCACGACATGTTAGATTTTGGGTCGTGACACTTATGATTTTATGAAATTCAAAATATTAGTTGTAGAGAAATCTCAACATGCGTGTTCTTTTTACACTAATACTTTTCTAAGAAATTTGTGAATAAGGATGGAGAACTTGCAGTGGATACCTTGCAATAAACAGCTAGTGACACATCTATGCTAGTTGAACTAGACAATCACGAAGAAGTATTAAGCGATGAATGTTGGATTCTAGCAATGCAATATTTGTTGAACAAAGACGAAAGAATCAAAAGTATGAAAATATAGTATCAAGCAAAGGAGCTGCAATCATGGATATCCAACAAGAAGCTTGATGTGATTGTTAAGATTGTGAAAGTTAAGGGTAAACTTGTAGCCCAAGGTTTCACAACAAGACGGTTTGTTTCTTCTTAGAGAGCTTTGTTAGAACATTATTTTTTCATGTGCAAATTAAAAAGTTTGTAAACTATTTTTGTATGGATGTTGAAATATTTTTAAATGCTTTGAAAATTGCATAACATTATCTCTAGACTCTCTCTGGAATTGAATGTTTTTTTAATCACATTCTTGTGAACAAAACTAGTTATCATTTGAAACAAATTAATGTTTATCATCTGACGATTATTCTTTCCAAAGTTGCATTTACGAGAGCATATTTATTTGTTAATACTAACCAAAAACATGCCAAGCATTTTTAAACCTCTAGAAGACGATCAGTTAGAAAATGAGTATGATGGAGAAAATTACTAAGTCCAACGATCGAATAAAATACCAAGGTATTAACGACTCTCTATTTCATTTTTATGACAAATATTTTGGAATACCTGATCCCATAATATCTCTTTTTAGTGCTACAAAAGATTTTTGGTTGACATTCTAAATTATGTGTTATTGTATGCAAGAACTAATTGCTCTGATTTAGTAGGATATTTTCAGATGCAAACCTTGCAGGCAATAAAGTGGACTGAAATAAAAAAAATGGCATAGATATTTTAAAAAAAAATTCTCATGTCATGAAAAAGAAAAAACTAGAGCACAAGGCAGAATACATGTCATTATCGCGCCCCCCTCTTTCCTCCCCTTTCGGATCGGTTAGGGTATTCGACATTATTGGGACAACTCATTTCCTTTTGGGAAAGGGGTAAGGAATTGAAGAGTCTCCACCTAACGATTTAAGGTGCGTTAGGGAACCTACTATAGATTATTTACGAACACAGATTAGATAACCAGAGATAAGGTAAGGGATGGAAATTACTTCAAGGGGAAGGTGTTAGGCACCCCTCGAAGTCCACAACTGTGGTTCCCGGCCCAAACAAACTTCGTGAATAGATAGCATATAAGCAATAAAAACATAGGTAAATAGATAAAGGTTTTGAGAAGATTTGCAGTCCAAGCACACATATGTGCTTAAGTTTAAAAGATTTAAAGTCTAATCACATATACAAAGTTCTGGAGGTTTTACAATCTAAGTACACATGTGTAAAGGATAGGGGTGTCCTAGGTTGTTTATCCTATAGGATCACATCAGTACAATGCCCGGTAATCACTCCTCAGAAGAGGGGATACTCGTGGCATTAGTGCACCGGATATCATATCCATGTCTACCCTTTCCCAGCCCTTAGCGATTATTAAGCGAGTTTATTTAAAGACCTCTATGCGTCCTGTTACCCGTCCCTTCTTAATGGCCCTGGAGGAATTTAGGACCTCTAAATATAAGTAGTTCTAGACAAAACTCCCTAAGGTTAAAAGGATAAAATACTAAGCGACATGCAAGAACAAATAGGACTTTACAAATAAATGCGAGAAAAGCAGTTTAAAAGGCTCAGATTTACCTCCAAAGATATTGCACATAACAACATGTCTCAAACACAAAACAAGAGGCAGTTTTATTAGACAGAATCCTAAGACAGGATATCTAAGTGAATATCAATGCCCATAAGTATGCAGCTTGTTTATAAACTCAATAGCAAGGACCTAATCAACTTGCCTACTGGTTTTAAAAAAAACTTGTTAGTCTTTAGGCACCAAACGCAATCAAAACAATATTCATTTTTAAGAGATTGATTACCTAAGGCTTGCTTAGGCGTGGGGTTGTGCATAGTGACTACCAGGGTTATTAAACTGTTCATAGGTTATTTTACCTAAAACATGCTGTTCTAAGTGATGTAAATCTGAGAACGCAGAGATAGTTACCAATTTCTATTAAGAACAGACATGATAATCATATGCGAGCTTATTTTATACATTTTCATGAATCAGCAGTTTAAACTAGGCGTAGTTAAGTAAATGTAAACAAAATCCTAGAGCATGGTATCTAGTATGCACACGTGAATGCAGGGTGGCTAGGATATAATTTAAGGATTCCTAAAGCATGATTTCTAAAATGCACAGAGAATTACAGAGTTGTTAAGCATGATTCATGAATGCACAGGAGTATTAATTTTATCGCCTAAGGAGCAGGATTTCTAAGTGGTAGGCACAAGCATAAATTGAGTATGTTGTATGTTAAAGCAGTAAATATGAAAACGCCTTAAAGACATGATATATAATGCATGTTTGGCATGTTGATCCTAAGCATGGATTCTAATGCAGATATAGGAAATGTAAAGCGTAAGGCATGATTTCTACCCAGTGGCATTGATAAAATTATATAGCTATCCCCTCCTATTTCACTATCCATCCCCAATATTCATTTACAAATAAATATTACATACTAGTTGAATAAATTACGTAAATAGATAAAGGAAAAGAAGAAGTTAAACAATAGAGAGCCTGAAAACTGGCCCAGACTTCCAGAACTTCAAGTGCCCAAATGTTTCATAGCCTTTCTCATATCTGGGTGTGTTAGAGTTCCCTAAGGACCTCAAGGGATCCCGGGCAGTGCTCACACCCAGATTTCATAACCATAATTGAGTAAGTGCAGTGTGGAAGGGCCATCTCTAATGCATCGGAGTTCAGAGGGATCTCATAGGGATCCCTAAGCAGTCACACATTAGAGGGGCAGAACTTAAATATCTAATATTAGAGTGAGAGTGCTTGACATAGTTTTGAAAAGATTGAGTAGGAAAACAGTTTGAAAAGAGACTTGTTTGAAAGATTTTCTGAAGAACTACAGAGTTATGTAGTAAAACAGTTTTTGAAAAGAGAGTAGAGCAACAAGCAACAATCCAGACATAGCACCCAAAGCAGGTTCATACACAACCAAAGAACACAGAACCAACGCAGGTTCAGCAACACCAAACAAGGGTAATGGGGAATTGGGGACACATAAGGCACATAGGTAAGAACATAGTTTCAGGAACACTTAAGTACAAAATCAACAATATGCTAGGGGGGAATCTAGGGATCAAGGATATAGCATAAACTTTAGTATTACTCAGAACCGAATAACATAAGGTACAAATTGTTTTGCCACAGAAAAGTTCATGCCAATAATCAGAGAAGCATAAGTAAGGCAGAATCATATTGAGGTATACTAAAAGGGGGATAACATTTCATAAGCATGCTGAGTCTAAGGGGGNAAACTGAAATTAGGACATACCAGTATAAGAGATAACAAACACAGAATGAAGACTAAGGGGGTAGAATAATCAGCCTTGGCTTGCAGCCGGTTGATAATAGCAAGTAAGTAGAAGGAGACCAGAAGAGAGTATTTGTGTGTACAAGAGAGTTTTGAGTAATGTGTTCGTGTGTTTGATAATGAAGACCAAGGTACTTATAGTTTTAAAACAGGCAGAAGAATAAGGTAAAAATAATAGTTCAGCAGTAATTATAGAAGTATATACTAATTAGAATCAAATTAGTATAAGGATTTCCCTTAGTTATGGAATCATACTCAAAAGGTAATAGACAGGTGATTAAATAAGGAAAGAGAATCGTATGAGGCTGAGTATAGCCAATTAAGAAAATAACATAGGTATAATATAAGTATATCACATGTAAATGAGACTAGATTCATCATGCTTTAATTAAGGAAAATGCTTAAAATCAGCTAACATCATAATTGACCATAGAATAAGGTCCGAAAATATTTCACAAGTTAAAATCAGCATAGAATATTACAAAAATCAGTGAAGGATCAATCACAATGATTCAGGGATTCACAAGTAGCACTAAGTTAACATAACCTTGTGAGAATAAGCTTAATAAACATAGATAAAATCAGAACCCTAAGAAGACGAGTAGCGCAGAAATCATATAAAAATTAGGGATTCATATAGAGCATAGTCCAATTAACGGACTGAACATGATATAGGCAGAATAAGTGAAGAATTAGAAATATTGATGGACAAAGTAGGATAAAGTCGAAGTAAATCAGAACTAACACAAATTTCTGGGAATAAACACATAATCGGCAAGAATAGTCGAAGTCAAAAACCCTAACAAACAAACATAGGGTAAAAATCACAAATCACAGAGTGTTCATAAGAAACCAGCACACATACAGATTAGGTGAACATATTATCGAAAACAGACTCAGAATAACAAACTAAAACCAAGAAACTTGGGGTTTTCAACATAATAACTTAGATAAAAAGAGAAAACTCAAATAACCGCTTAAACATAGTAAAAATCATAGATTAATACTAAAATCAGAAGGGAAAACATTTTTTGAAAAGGGATTAAGAACCCTAGTTTGAAGATGAAGAGACGCTTTAGAAAATTGGAGATTCTTTAAGAAAACAAAAAATAACTCGGAATATACCTAGATCTATTGCAGATCTAGAACCCAAAGAGAAAGAGAGAATCGACTTAGAAACCACAGGTTCTAGCCGGAGATGGGAGGATCTTAGTCAGATGGCCATGGACGGCCTGAAAATGGCATGAAAGCCATGGGAGGTGAGCACGGACCCCTAGGGGTGGATGAATAACCAAACAGTCCCTTGAGGACCTCAGGGATGCAAGAATCGAGCCATAGAGAGGAGCCGTAGAGGCTAGGGGGTAGGGGACCGTCACTATTACCAGCGAACCAAAGAATGGCGAGGGATTTAGGGTTTGATGCAGAGAGGATTTAAGAGAGAAGGGGAAGGGGGTGATGGCGGATAGAAGGTGAGGGAAATGAGAGAAGTGAGTGTCTGGGAGGGGGTCATTTGGATTAATTATGGAAGGGTAAATCCGGACCGTTGTTCTGAGTGATCGACGGTCAGGATTGAAGTGGGGTATTAGGTTAGGTGGACTCAGGTATTGCGCCTGGGATATTTGGGATAATTAATTAGGTTGGGATCAGATTGATTTAGGATATAATTGAAAATAAAAGTGGCTAGTTATTAATTACCCAATAAAATAAAATAATTTATAAAATAGCCGTTAATTATAAAAAATAAATTTCATGCGTAGAAAATAATTAAGAATGATTACTTAGTATTTAAAATACAAATGATTAATTTCTGGATAAAAGATAGTATAAAATCGTATGATTGGGCTATAATTGCAAAGTTATTGCAATTATAGCCAAAAGGTGCCAATCTGGCTAATTATGAAATAATTTGGTCTTAATAGGACCAAATAATTAATGAAACCTAGAAATGCTTTTGAAATCATTTTATAATGCAATTTCATAATTATTTATTGGAAATGAAATGTTGGATAGATTAATACAAGTATAGAGGCATTGTGGAAAAATATCAATTACTATTGAAACATGATTTTCAAGCTATATATGCAAACTTAAAATATTTTGAAGAAAAATTGGGTATCAACAGCTGTCCCTTTTTACCCGGAAAGGATGAAAGAGTTTGTCGGGTAAAGACTTGATGACAGATTTTGACCGAGCGAAATGGTTTAGAGAGATTTAGGCCGCACCCTGGTTTCTGAGCTGCCTACATATCCCTGGTTTTACAAGAATCAGACCATATGTAGTTCCGGATGCATCGGCGAAGCATACCGATGAAGTTATCACAAGATGGACACGACCTTTAGGGACGAGATAATGAACGGTTTGCGGGATATCGAGTTTGATATGGTTGGGAAAACTGGAGCGGGATTGCTCCTACTGGGGTAGCCGCTGCTCGCCTAGTTACCTGCAATACAAGCAATACATGCGTATACTCTGCATAAATTTAAACATGATGCAAGTTCCCGTTGGACTATGAAAACTGTCTTTGGACGGTTAGTGATGACGTCCTTAGACCATGATGTCCTGGGCCATGAATTGCTTAATGAGATTCGCAACCATGAAATGATGTTCTCGGGCCATGAAGATGGTGCCTCCAAACTATGATGCCTTTGAATAATGATGTGCAAATTGCGAGAGATCCTCAGGCCATGACATGGTGTCTTCTGGCTATGAGGATGATGCCGTTAGACTATGACGCTTTTGGACAGATTGGTGATATTTTAGCCCATGAGATGCAATAATATGATGTTGACAAGACAAAGCTTAGTCTTGTAAACTGAAGGGAGAGCTTATCCTGAAAGAGAAGCGAAGTGAATAATGCAATAGATAGCGCTTAGTCTCGGGGAAAAGGTAAATTGAAGGCTGAGCTTAGCCTCATGCAGATAGGAAGGCAGCGGTTAGCCTTATGAAAAAATAGAAGGCAGAACATTGGCCTTGTGCAAGATGGAGATAGAGCTTAGTGTTATGCAAAAGGAAAGCAAAGCTTAGCCTTATGCAGACGGAAGGCAGATGATTAGCCTTATGCAAATGGAAGGCAGATGATTAGCCTTATGCAAATGGGAGGTAGAATTTAACCTCGTGCAAAATGGAGACAGAGCTTAGTCTCATGCAAATGAATGCAGAGCTTAGCCTTATGCAGACGGAAGGCAGATGATTAGCCTTATGAAAATGGAGGTAGAGCTTAACCTCATGCAAGAGAAGGCAGAGCTTAGCCTTATGCAGACGGAAGGCAGATGATTAGCCTTATGCAAATGGAGGTAGAGCTTAACCTCATTCAAGAGAAGGCAGAGCTTAGCCTTATGCAGACGGAAGGAAGATGATTAGCCTTATGCAAATGGGGTTAGAGCTTAACCTCATGCAAGAGAAGGTAGAGCTTATCCTTATGCAGACGGAAGGCAGATGATTAGCCTTATGCAAATAAGAACAAACAACAAATGCTAGTAGAATTTCTTAGCTGGTAATAGGTTGTGGTATTGCGATTGTTGCGAGAACTGTGACTATGGAGCATATTCGCCCTTTTGTGCTGATAGTAAACTTTGCATTTGCGACTGTGTTGAAGTTTGTGACTTCGAAACCTGTTTGTTCTTATTCCTGCATCAAAGAAAAATCGTGAGATCTGTAGGTGGGGAAGGTTGGTTCGTATCTCCACTGGCTTTACTTGCTTTGCTTTGCTTGGTCTGATTATTCTATTTGTGTCATCGGGGTAGCGTTTGGCTAAACAAAGCTATATTTTGAAAATGTATGCAAGATTTTGTAAAGACATAGTATAAAATATGTTTTAAGAAATTTAAATGAACCGACGACCGTGACACGGTTCCAGACGTTGCAACCTTTTATGCTATGGAATTTTGAGGGTCCTCCTCAAAATTCTGCCCCAGTTAGATGGTTGACGATTTTGACCGTTGTACATGCTACAATCGGCTGAACTTGCTTCGGAATTTTGAGGGTCCTCTTCAAAATTCTACCCCAGTTTCCAATTGCGGGGGAAATGAGATTTTTATTGAATTATGACCGAACCCATAGGACTGCCTACGTATCCCCTCTTAAACATGAATCAGGTTAGGCGTAGTTTAATTTACATCCTTGAATAAAAGCATAGAGTTACACATAGTATCGCTTGACTGCATCTGAATTGATTGGCTTTGGCCAAACTTCTCCGTCCATTTCTGCAAGTATGAGAGCTCCTCCTGTCAATACTCGGTGAACCATATACGGACCTTGCCAGTTGGGAGAAAATTTCCCTTTGGCTTCGTCTTGATGTGGAAAGATCTTCTTTAACACCAGCTGCCCCAGTGTGAACTGTGTTGGCTTGACTCTCTTGTTGAAGGCTCTGGACATCTATTCTGGTAAAGTTGACCATGACATATCGCATTCATCTTTTTCCCATTTATGAAGGACAACTTCTCGTAGCGGCCTTTTATCCATTCGGCATCGCTGAGCTCAGCTTCTTGTATGATTCTTAAGGAAGGGATCTCCACTTCGGCAGGGATAACAACTTTTGTACCATAAACCAGTAAATAAGGAGTTTCCCCGGTTGATGTGCCGACTGTGGTGCGGTATCCCAGTAAGGAGAATGATAATTTTTCATGCCATTGTTTGTGATTTTCTATCATCTTTCTCAATATCTTTTTGATGTTCTTGTTGGCGGCTTCCATAGCTCCATTCATCTGTGGTCTATAGGCTGTGGAATTCTTGTGCTTGATTTTGAAAGTCTCGCACATGGCTTTCATCAGATCACCGTTGATATTGGAGCCGTTGTCGGTGATGATTGACTCTGGAACCCCGAACCGACAAATGATACGGTCACGGACAAATTCTGCCACAAATTTCTTAGTCACTACTTTGTATGATGCCTCTTCGACCCATTTGGTGAAGTAATCAATAGCTACTAGGATGAACCTGTGTCCATTTGAGGCTGTGGGCTCAATTGGTCCAATAACGTCCATTCCCCAAGCGACGAACGGCCAAGGTGAGCTTTTTGCATTGAGCTCATTTGAGGGTACCTTTATCATATCTGCATGTACTTGACATCGATAGAATTTCCGGACATATTGGATGCAGTCCGTTTCCATGGTCATCCAGAAGTAACCGACTCTGAGTATTTTCTTTGCTAAGATAAAACCATTCATGTGTGGGCCACAAGTCCCAGCATGTATCTCTTCACGTAGTCTGGATGATTCCTTTGCATCGACACATCTTAATAATCCCAAGCCAGGAGTCCTCCTGTACAGGTTTCCTCCGTTGAGAAAGAAGTAATTGGACAATCTCCGGAGTGTGCGTTTCTGAGTGTGATTTACAAGCTCTGGGTACTCTCCATTTGACAAATATTCCTGATGTCGTGGAACCATGGTCTCCCGTCTGCTTCTTCTTCAATGTGGGCACAGTATGCTGGTTGGCTATGGATCTTTACTGGCATAAGATCAATGAAGTTCGTATCTGGGTGCTGTATCATGGATGATAGAGTGGCCAATGCATCGGAAAACTCGTTCTGAATTCTGGGGACGTGCCGAAATTCTGTCTTTGTGAACCTTTTCCTCAATTCCTGCACATGGTGCAGATATGGCAATCTATTGGAATTCTTGGTAGCCCATTCTCCTTGTACTTAGTGTATTAGCAGATCTGAGTCACCAATTACTAACAACTCCTGGATATTCATGTCAATGGCCATATTGAGCTCTAAGATGCAGGCCTCATATTCTGCCATATTGTTGGTACAGGGAAATCTGAGTTTGGCTGATACCGGGTAGTGTTGACCTGTTTCCGATATCAGGACAGATCCAATGCCGACTCCTTTGAAATTGGCTGCTCCGTCGAAGAACATTCTCCACCCGTCATAAGATTCTACAATGTCTTCCCCTATGAATGATACTTCTTCATCGGGAAAATACGTTTTCAGGGGTTCGTATTCTCCTCCCACGGGATTCTCGGCAAGATGATCTGCCAGTGCTTGCCCCTTAACCGCTTTCTGAGTCACATAGACAATGTCGAACTCACTCAGCAAGATTTGCCATTTGGCCAGTGGGCATGGGCTTCTGAAAGATATATTTCAAGGGATCTATCCTTGATATGAGATACGTTGTGTAGGCACAGAAGTAATGCCTCAGCTTCTGGGATACCCAGGTTAGAGCACATCAGGTACGTTCCAGTAGAGAATACCGTGCCTCATGTGGAGTGAAATTCTTACTCAGATAATAAATAGCCTGTTCCTTTCTTCCTGTATCGTCGTGCTACCCCAGATCACAGCCAAAAGCTCCATCGAATACCGCAAGGTAGAGTAGCAAGGGTCTACCTGGCTATAGCGGGACCAAGACTGGTGATGTTGACAAGTATTCCTTGATTCTTTCGAAAGATTTTTGACAATCCTCGATCCATTAGGTCGCAGAATCTTTCTTCAGCATCTTGAAGATTGGTTCACATATAACCGTGGACTGGGCTATGAATCGGCTGATGTAGTTAAGGCGTACGAGGAAACTCATCACATCTTTCTTGTTCTTTGGCGGTGGAAATTCTTGGATGGCTTTGACCTTTGATGGATCCAGTTCTATTTCTTAGCGTCTGACGATGAACCCAAGCAATTTCCGAGCAGGAACTCAGAACACACACTTTATGGGGTTTAATTTCAAGTTGTACTTTCGCAGCATGTCGAAGAATTTTCTCAAATCTGCTGTATGGTCGGTGGATCTCTTAGACTTGATGATGACGTCATCCACATACACCTCAATTTCTTTATGTATCATATCATGGAAGATAGTGGTCATAGCTCTCATATAGGTGTCCCCAGCATTCTTTAGGCCGAACAACATCATTTTATAACAGTAAACTTCCCATGGCGTAATGAAAGCCATTTTCTCAGCGTCATCTTCGTCCATCCAAATCTGGTGGTAACCCGCAAAACAATCCATGAATGATTGAAGTATCAAGATGTGTATGTTCGAGAGAGGAAAATCATCCTTTGGACTGGCCCGATTGAGATCCCGGTAGTCGACACAAACTCTGACCTTTCCATCTTTCTTGGGTACTGGCACGATGTTGGCTAACCATGTCGGATATTCAACTACCTTGAGAACCTTGGCGTTGATTTGCTTGGTAACTTCCTCTTTGATTTTCAGACTCATATCAGGCTTGAATTTTCTGAGCTTCTGCTTTACCAACGGGCACAATTGATTGGTAACTTGTGAGCCACAGTGGATGTACTTAGACCGGTCATGTCATCGTACGACCATTCAAATATGTCTTCATACTCTTTCAAGAATTGTGTGTATTCCACTTTCTCCGATGGCAATAGATGAATGCTGATGCGAGTTTTTTTGACAGTTTCTGAATCTCCCAGGTTGACTATCTTGGTTTCATCCAGATTGGACTTAGGTCTATTTTCAAAATCCTCAACTTCTCTGATAATTTCATCGGGTATGGTATCTTCTTCTTCTGAATCACTGTCCTTTTGTTGCGTTGTCTCATTGCATGTCACAGTCATTGGTTCATCAAGACAAGAAATAGTAATGCTGTAAGATAATAATGAGAGAAAATGATAATAAATGAATACAAATTCGTTGAAACATAAAAGTGATTTTTGAATGTTTTGGAACATTGGAGATTTTATTGGAAAATGCAAAAAATGGAAATACGGAAAAGTAAATCATTAGCAAAATGAAATAAACAATGCTTGTTCAGCCTTGCTACCTCGGGACTCGTCGGTCCTTAGATGGTCTGACAGTCCAATTCTTGAGAAACGATCCCTTTCTCACAACTTGGATGGTAGGGCCTTCCTCCTCCTTCTCCTCTGACCCCCATATTATGTCGGCTTGCTGGAAGGTCTGCTCCAAATGCGGTATCAGCTTTTCCAATGGATAGTAAGGATCGCACCATGGTGGCGAACAGTTCTCGTATTCTTGCCATGTGTATTTGTAGTCCAACCCAAAAGTGGTGCCATGGTGCTTCAACTGTATTGGCTTGGAAATCCTCTTAATATTTTTCCCGAGTCATCTGCCAGGCTTGTATCCACTCCAGTTCAGTATGCTTTCGATCTTACTCTCCCACCATTTGTCTTTATCTACTGCATTGACCCGTTCAATATGGTGGTAAGTTTCTATACCCAGCCTTCTTCTACCTTCAATTACCTGGATGGTGTGGCGACCATAGATAGGATTGCTTCCGTCTCCATGGATGATCACTTCCTGGTGGTTCCATTCAAATTTTACCACCTGATGTAATGTTGACACTACAGACCCAGCGGCATGTATCCACGGACGTCCCAACAACAGACTATAGGATGCTGATATGTCTATCACCTGAAATTCAATTTCGAACCATGTAGGTCCCATCTACAGACAAAGACTGATTTTGCCGATGGTAGACCTCTGAGAACTGTCGAAAGCCTTTACATTCATAGATCCTTCTTTGATCTCGTGCAGTCCCTTGCCCAATTTCTTGAGTGTCGTCAATGGGTAGATATTGAGGCTGGATCCCCCGTCGATCAGAATCCTGGTGAAGTAGTCCTCACATTGCACAGTGATGTGCAACGCTTTGTTATGACTTAGCCCTTCAAGCGGAAGCTCGTCCTCATGAAAGGTAATCTTGTGACTTTCTAGTACTTGACCTACCATATTGGCCACTTCCCTAGTAGTTATGTTATTTGGTACATATGCCTCGTTCAACACTTTCATCAAAACATCCTGTGTGTCTCAGAATTTTGCAGCAATGACAGAATGGATATCTGGGCTGGGGTTTTGTTCAGCTGATCGATGACTGAGTATTCCCTGTCCTGCACCTTTCTCCAAAGATCTCTTGGCCTGTCTCAGTGATGGGTGGTCTGTTGGAAGCATTCTTGTTAGAATCTACCAAGTGTTCAGGTGTATAGACCCTGCCGGTCCTTGTCATCCCCAGTGCAGAACCAGCTTCTTCCATCTTGACTTTACCCTTCCTTCTTGCTTCAGCCGTGTAATCCCAAGGTACGGTCTTATTGTTGAAAGGTGGTGCAGTTAACACTGTCACTGTGATTGGTGAAACTACTTTCACTTCGAATGGAATGGGTGCCTTAGCATGCGACATAACTTCAACCTCGAACGGCAAATGTGTGTTTGCAGATGGTGCCGTTTCAAACTTGAATGGGAGAGACGCAGTTAACTCGATGTCTCCGGATGGCTGAATCTGGACTATGATGAGATTAAGAGTGACTGCCGGCTTCTTTGGGTCATCACCTTCTATAATTAACCCAATCGACCCTTCTGGGTCCCAATCGTCTTCTATCTCTATCATGTTGACACCCCTATGGTCTGGAAGCGGATTATTGCGAACATTGGGAGCAGCCTCCTTTGCTTGGATGACCTTTTTGTCAATCATAGACTGGATCTTATCTTTTAGTGAACGCCATTCATCAATTGTATGGCCCTTCATGCCGGAATGGTATGCACAAGTCTTATTTGGGTTAACCCATTGGGAAGGATTTTCAAGGGTTATAGAAGGGATAGGAGTGACATAACCAACAACTTTTAATCTTTCATACAACTGGTCGATGGGTTCAGCAATGGCGGTGTATTGTTTAGGAGGTCTGCGATCAAAGTTGGGTCGAGGTCTCGGGATATTTTGGCGAGCAGGGGGTGATTGGAAGTGAGATGGCTGAGAGTTGTAGGTATGATAAACAGGAGCTGGTTGGGAATATCCGGGGGAAGTAGGCTGATATGTAGATGGTAGAGATGGCTGATATGTTGGTGGAGGTGCTGAATGATAGGTGGGCGAGGGTGCTTGATAGGTGAGTGGGGAAGTTTGGTATACGAACGGGGATTTGGGTCCCTGTGCGACCATTACCATTCCTGCATCTTTCTTCTTGGATATACCACCATACTGCAAGGCTTTGTTGGTGTCCTGTAGGGCCTCAAAGCTAGTGACCATTCTACTCTTGATACCTTCTTCAATTCTCTCACCCAGCTTGATGATGTAAGAGAATTTGTGGGTTTTAATCACCATTAACCTCTCATAATACCGTGGGTCTTGTGCCCAGACGAAGAACTTATTCATTTGTTCTTCCTCTAGGGAAGGCCTGACCTTGGCTGCTTCAGATCTCCAACGAGCGGCATATTCACAGAAAGTTTTAGTGGGCTTCTTTTTAAGGTTATGGATGTAGAAAACGTCTGGTGAATTCTTCATATTTAACCTGAACCGGTCCATGAAGTCTGATGCCATACTTACCCAGCCGGACCACTTCTTAGGGTTTTGGCTGATATACCAAGACAAAGCATCTCCTGTAAGGCTCCTCATGAACAATTTCATGCGAATCTTTTCGTCTCTTCGTACTCCCACCAATTTATCACAGTAAGTCCTCAGATGGACCCTGGGATCACCTGTACCATCGAATATTTCGAACTTAGGAGGTTTGTAACCCTCCGGTAGCTCAACATCGGGCTGTATGCAGAGATCTTCGTAGTTCAAACCTTCGACTCCCTTACTCCATTCAACGCCCTGAATTCGACTAGTCAGCTTCTTGAGTTCCTCAGGAAAATTCTTAATGAGCATATCCTTCTCACTAGATTCAGATAGGTAAGCAACGTGTTGGGTGGAGTGAGGTAGAGTCTCCATATATATGGGGTTGTTCTGATGACCTGCTGTTTGAGCATAGGGGTGATCACTTGTGGAGTTCTGCGGTTCAGGGATAGTTAGTGGGGTATCTCTTGGAGCGTGGAAAGTGTTGTGCTGGTGATGTGGTGGGATAATTTGATTTTTCGGTGGAGTTATATGATGATGAGTTGTGGGAGGGTTTTGTTTGTTTGGGGGTGTTCTGAGGAGGTATGGGATTTTGAGTGACATCTGGGACACCGAGTGAGAAGGATAAATTTGACAAGCTCCGGACATGCTCAAGCTCCCCTTGGAGTTTCAAAAACCTTTGCTCGAGTTGTATCATAGCCTCATTCTGAACCTGAGTACCTGGATTTTCAGTGGTTTCTGTTCGTTCCACTGGTGTTGTGTTTTCTTGTCTGATGTTGCTTAAATCTTCCATTTTGCCTTTGCCTTTGCTTTTTCTTTAGGCGGTCTAGGAGGAGGAGAAGGGGGAGGGCCCCTGGATATTTTGTAGTATGACGATGATGCCAGAATGCACGAACCAACCTTTGGGGATGGGAATAATCAAAAGAAATAAAAAACCAAAAGGCAGCCAAGTCAGTGAGGATCATGAGAAAATATTGCAGTATTTAAACACATAGCGCAGGAATAAAAGCGTATCCTAATTTGGGAGCCTCGTTGTGCTAGAGATAGGCCTAGCGACAAGTTTATTTTGGAGAACTTAGATGCAAAAATGCCTCAATTCATTAATGTAAAATAGACGATTCCAAAATGACACTAAAATAATAAGCAGGAAATAAAGTCACTAATGGCACTTGGCCTTATTACATTGGTAAAAGCAATGAAAAGGAAACCTAGACTACTTAGTCCCCGAAGGACCTTCCCCAGGCTTGGTCTTCTTGGTTCTATCAATCAGGTTCCCCAGGTCGTGCATGCCCAAAAACTGGTATACCCTTGCTAGATGCCCTCCTTCGTTTCCCTCAGCATTCTGGCAGTCGTCGACCCTTTTTCTTGTCTTTTCTTCTAGCTCCATCAGACCCTTCTTCAAATATTCCAACCTTTCACTAGATTTTATGGACCTTTCCTTCCACTTATTGATCAGTTCCAAATTAGTCTTGTGTTTCTCCAGATACTCGGCCTCGGATTCACGAACCCTTTTACACAGATTATTGTATTTCACCTGAGCCTCAGTCGATTCATCTATGACCCTATTTCTACTGATGCCTGGCTCAACTATCCCTGCTATGCTGTCTTCCAACCATGATAGGGAAAAGGGTACATGCCCTGCGTGGTATCTATCGGGCTCGATTGTGTCCTTTTCTACAATAACTTGAGATGCCACAGATGCTGAGCTTCACATTTGTACGAGATATCGTCGTCCTGCAAATCTGCCCTGTAGTGACTCATTTTGGAGACTCGTGGTATAACTTGCTTTCTACCCGCCTGTCTCATGACCCTGATGGGAACATAGGGATATATGCCCCTTAAACCAATCAACACTAGGTGCGGATCGTCCCTCGATCTGATGATGAATTCACTGGTAGGGAACCATTCGAACATCCATTGAACCTGGTCCTTGGTCAAATTATCAAACAACTGTGCCCATTCTGTAGCATTTTCCGATTGAGCAAATATATTAGGGATGTAGGTCATCCTCTTAGGGTGGTGGAAGGCTATATGATCATTCCACGCCCTTCGTGGAAATTCCTGACGATATTGGCCTCTCTGGAGATTCTCCAATAACCAAATCTGTAGTAGCAAATTGCAACCCTCAAAGTGTTTGGCCCCCTTTTGCCAGCGGTCCAAGGCTCAGTATATGTCTGCTATGATCATAGGGACAATGGTATGTGTTTGCCCTTTGATCCCTTCCATTAAGATTTTGGCTACCATAGCCAGTCTAGTGTGAATCCGGTCTCCTTTGCTTGGAAACACCATCAGACCCAGGAAGCAAACGACGAACACAAAAACCCTGCGGTGAATATGACCCAAGGAAGTAATAGAGAACTCGTCGTGGAAGATACGATAGGATTTTCTATGGTCGTATAATTCATAGAGATAATCAAAAGGTATGTAGGAATCTATCAGGCACTTTAAACCATCGTTCTTCTTCAAACCCATCATTTTCAGGAACCCCTAGCGGCACGGTTCTCCGGTAGAAACAAACCTGGACTGTCTCAAGGTAATCCCGCAAATCCCCCTATCTCCTCCAAGAGGGGGGGGGGGGGGCCATTTCTATGTTGCCAAAATGGAACACAGACCTTTCTCTGTCCCAGAACATAGTGGATGCTTCGATCAATATGTTGTTTAGCTGAATATCCAGTAAAGAGGGCAAGTTCCTGAGGACCCTCTTCACATGGTCTTTGTCACTAGGCAAGAGGTCTTCCCACCAATCCGGTAATAGTGGTGGTATTCTTTGGACCATGCCGAACCCGGGGACTTCATGCCTCATTTTCTGAAAAATAGATAAGGTTAGACCCTTACCCCCGCCAGACTTGACTATTTATACACTTATGATTAGAATGCATGCATTTACTTCTCCAAATAAATGCACAGAACGTGACTGCGTCCGTTGGGATTATGAAAAAACTAGGTGGACTTTTGGATAAGGCTGTCTTAAAGGGTTATCGTGCGGACGACACGTTAACCCGGCTAGGTTTGACCATGATGCATACACAATATAACAGAGTAAGGTTTCTATGGGGTTTTAGACTAGTACCCTCAAACAGATAACTTGAGGGGGAAAGGCACGGAACCGTCGACTGCACCGCTGATCGACTAGTTTTACCGCAAATAAGCCTTTCCGAATTTAGGGGTGATATAAAATGGAAGGGCGCAAACACTCATCAAGAGTTGCTATAGGATTTGTATAGGCACGAGTGGAATATGATGTTGAGCATGATTTATGAAATAATAAATAAGCAATAAAAGCATGTTGTCATGTATTTGCACGTTATGAAAGCGGTAAATACAACAGTTATAATTGAAAAAGTAGTTACAAAGGAAAAACAAAAAGAAACATGTCAGTTTTGATTCTGAAAGTAATAAATACTTGAAAGAGATAAACAATTAATGGCACATAAAGGTGGGGAAAGGGAAAGATCGCAAGTATTAACAAAGTAAACACAAGTTCACAAAGCAGTTTGGAGAATGGTAAAAGCCTAGAATAATCCCCAGCAGAGTCACCATGCTGTCGCGCCGCCCTCTTTCCTCCCTTTTCAGAGTGGTCAGGGTATTCGACATTATTGGGACAACTCGTTTCCTTTTGGGAAAGGGGTAAGGAATTGAAGAGTCGCCACCTATCGAGTTAAGGTGCGTTAGGGAACCTACTAAAGGTTATTTACGAACACAGACTAGATAAAAAGATATAGGGTAAGGGCTTGAAATTACTTTAAGGGGAAGGTGTTAGGCACCCCTCGAAGTCCACAACTGTGGTTCCCGGCCCAAACAAACTTCGTGAACAGATAGCATATAAGCAATAAACACATAGGTAAATAGATGAAGGTTTTGAGAAGATTTGCAGTCCAAGCACACATATGTGCTTAAGTTTAAAAGATTTAAAGTCTAAGCACATATACAAAGTTCTGGAGGTTTTACAATCTAAGTACACATGTGTAAAGGATAGGGGGTCCTAGGTTGTTTATCCTATAGGATCACATCAGTACAATACCCGGTAATCACTCCTCGGAAGAGGGTCTACTCGTGGAATTAGCGCACCGGATATCATGTCCATGTCTACCCTTTCTCACCCCTTAATAGTTATTAAGCGAGTTTAAATAACGACCTCTATGCGTGCTGTTACCCGTCCCTTCTTAATGGCCCTGGAGGAATTTAGGACCTCTAAATATAGGCAGTTCTAGACAAAACTCCCTAAGGTTAAAAGGATAAAATTCTAAGCGACATGCAAGAACAAATAGGACTTTACAAATAAATGCGAGAAAAGCAGTTTAAAAGGCTAAGATTTACCTCCACAGATATTGCACATAAACAACACGTCTCAAACACAAAACAAGAGGCAGTTTTATTAGACAGAATCCTAAGATAGGATATCTAAGTGAATATCAATGCACAGAAGTATGTAACTTGTTTATAAACTCAATATCAAGGACCTAATCAGCTTGCCTACTGGTTTTAAAAAAAACCTGTTAGCCCTTAGGCACCAAACACAATCAAAACAGTATTCATTTTTAAGAGATTTATTACCTAAGGCTTGCTTAGGCGTGGGGTTGTCCATAGTGACTACCAGAATTATTAAACAGTTCATAGGTTGTTTTACCTAAAACATGATGTTCTAAGTGATGTAAATCTGAGAACGCAGAGATAGTTACCAATTTCTATTAAGAACATGCATGATAATTATATGCGAGGTTATTTTATACCTTTTCATGAATCAACAGTTTAAACTAGGCCTAGTTAAGTAAATGTAAACGAAATCCTAGAGCATGGTATCTAGTATGCACACGTGAATGAAGGGTGGCTAGGAATATAATTTAAGGATTCCTAAAGCATGATTTCTAAAATGCACAGAGAATTACAGAGTTGTTAAGCATGATTCATGAATGCACATGAGTATTAATTTTATCGCCTAAGGAGCAAGATTTCTAAGTGGTAGGCACAAGCATAAATTGAGGTATGTTGAATGTTAAAGCAGTAAACATGAAAAGGCCTTGAAGACATGATATCTAATGCATGTTTGGCATGTTGATCTAAGCATGGATTCTAATGCAGATATAGGAAATGTAAAGCTTAAGGCATGATTTCTACCCAGTGGCATTGATAAAATTATATAGCTATCCCCTCCCATTTCACTAGCCATCCCAATATTCATTACAAATAAATATTACAGACCAACTGAATAAATTACGTAAACAGATAAAGGAAAAGAATAAGTTAAATAATAGAGATCTTGAAAACTGGCCCAGACTTCCAGAACTTCAAGTGCCCAAATGTTTCATAGCCTTTCTCATATCCGGGTATGTCAGAGTTCCCTAAGGACCTCAAGGGATCCCGGGCAGTGCTCACACCCAGATTTCATAACCATAATTGAGTAAATGCAGTGTGGAAGGGTCAGCTCTAATGCATCAGAGTTCAGAGGGATTTCATAGGGATCCCTAAGCAGTCACACATTAGAGGGGCATAACTTAAATATCTAAGATTAGAGTGAGAGTGCTTGACATAGTTTTGAAAATATTGAGTAGGAAAACAATTTGAAAAGAGACTTGTTTGAAATATTTTGTAAAGAACTACAGAGTTATGTAGTAAAACAGTTTTTGAAAAGAGAGTATAGCAGAAAGCAACAGTCCAGACATAGCACCCAAAACAAGTTCATACACAGCCAAAGAGCACAGAACTAAAGCAGGTTCAGCAAGACCAAACAGGGGTAATGGGGGATTGGGGACACATAAGGCACATAAGTAAGAACATAGTTTCAGGAACACTTAAGTACAAAATCAACAATATGCTAGGGGGGCATCCAGGATCAAGGATATAGCATAAACTTTAGGATTACTCAGAACCGAATAAAATAATGTACAAATTATTTTGCCACAGAAAAGTTCATGCCAATAATCAGAGAAGCATAAGTAAGGCAGAATCATATTGAGGTATACTAAAAGGGGGATAGCATTTCATAAGCATGCTGAGTCTAAGGGAGGGGAGTACATAACATGCTAAGTGAACAACAGTGCAAGCAGTTCAAGTGCAGACATCACAGCAAAACCATAGGTAAAAACATATTAGAAACATGATGAATTGAAGTACTAAAAGAAACATATTGTTTTTGAAACTTAAACTTAAATTAGGACATAGCAGTATAGGATATAGCAAACACAGAATGAAGAGTAAGGGGGTAGAATAATCAACCTTGGATTGCAGCCGGCTGATAATAGCAAGTAACCAGAAGGAGAGTAGAAAAAAGTATTTGTGCATACGAGAGAGTTTTGAGCAATGTGTTCGTGTGTTTGATAATGAAGACTAAGGTACTTATAGTTTTAAAACAGGCAGAAGAATAAGGTAAAAATAATAGTTCAGCAGTAATTATAGAAGTATATACTAATTAGAATTAAATTAGTATAAATATTTCCCTTAATTATGAAATCATACTCAAACAGTAATAGACAAGTGATAAAATAAGGAAAGATAATCGTATGAGGATGAGTATAGCCAATTAAGGAAACAACATAGATATAATACAAGTATATCACATGTAAATGAGACTAGATTCATCATGCTTTAATTAAGGTAAATGCTTAAAATTAGCTAACAACATAATTGACCATAGAATAAGGTCAGAAATATTTCACAAGTTAAAATCAGTATAGAATATTACAAAAATCAGTGAAGGATCAATCACAAAGATTCAGGGATTCACAAGTAGCACTGATTTAACATAACCTTGTGAGAATAAGCGTAATAAACATAGATAAAATCAGAACTCTAAGAAGACGCGTATGGCAGAAATCATATAAAAATTAGGGATTCATATAGATCATAGTCCAAATTAACGGACTGAACATGATATAGGCAGAATAAGTGAAGAATCAAAAACATTGATGGACAAAGTAAGATAAAGTCGAAGAAAATCATAACTAGCACAAATTTCTGGAAATAAACACATAATAGGTAGGAATAGTCGAAGTCAAAAACCCTAACAAGCAAACATAGGGTAAAAATCACAAAATCACAGAGTGTTCATGAGAAACCAGCACACATACAGATTAGGTGAACATATTATCAAAAACAGACTCAGAATCACAGATTAAAATCAAGAAACTTGGGGTTTTCAACATAATAACTCAGATAAAAAGAGAAAACTCAAATAACCGCTTTAACATAGTGAAAATCATAGATTAATACTAAAATCAGAAGGGAAAGAATTCTTTGAAAAAGGGTTAAGAACCCTAGTTTTAAGATGAAGAGACGCTTTATAAAATCGGAGATTCTTTAAGAAAATAATAACTCAGAATATACCCAGATCTAAGAAATCCGGTGTTAAATTAGGGTTTCAGAAATAGAACCCAAAGAGAAAGAGAGAATCGGCTTAGAAACCACAAGTTCCAGCCGGAGATGAGAGGACCTTACTCAGATGGCCATGGACGACCTGAAAATGGCATGAAAGCCATGGGAGGTGAGCACGGACCCCTGAGGATGGATGAATAACCAACCAGTCCCTTAAGGACCTCAGGGATACAAGAATTGAGCCATAGAGAGGAGCCATAGAGGTTAGGGGGTAGGAAACCGTCATTGTTACCGGCGAATCAGAGAATGGCGAGGGATTTAGGGTTTGATGCAGAGAGGATTTGAGAGAGAAGGGGAAGGGGGTGACGACAGATAGAAGGTGAGGGAAATGAGAGAAGTGAGGGTTTGGGAGGGGGGGCGTTTGAATTAATTATGGAAAGGGTAAATCTGGACCGTTGATCTGAGTGATCAACGGTCAGGATAGAAGTGGGGTATTGGGTTGGGTGGACTTAGGTGTTGGGCCTAGGATATTTGGGCCAATTAATTGGGTTGGGATCAGATTGATTTAGGCAATAATTGAAAATAAAAGTGTCTAGTTATTTATTACCTAATTAAATAAAAAAATTTATAAGCTGTTAATTATAAAAAATAAATTTCATGCGTAGAAAATAATTAAGAATGATTACTTAGTATTTAAAATACAAATTATTAATTTCTGGATTAAAGATAGTATAAAATCGTATGATTGCGCTATAATTGTAAAGTTATTGCAATTATAGACAAAAGGTGTCAATCTGGCTAATTATGAAATAATTTGGTCTTAATAGGACCAAATAATTAATGAAACCCAGAAATGCTTTTGAAATCATTTTGTAATTCAATTTCACAATTATTATTGGAAATAAAATGCTGGATAGATTAATACAAATATAGGGAAATTATGGAAAAATATCAATTACTATTGATACATGATTTTCAAGCTATATATGCAAATTTAAAATATTTTGAGGAAAAATTGGGTATCAACAGTCATTAGATTGCTTGTGATAGAAAGTATTTTGGAAATCTGCCTGGCGGACATTGACCATTATCTTGCTGATATTTCCTCACATTTACGAAGGAAGTTGGTATGGTAATGATATCCTAGTGTATCCTTGTAACGACCCGGTAGGTCATTTTGAGAGTTAGCGCCCCGAACCCCTAATAACTATTTTCCCCATGTCTATTTCTTCTTTTGGGACATGTTGGAACGTTAAGTAGTGAAGTTCAGAGAGTTTTTGGACACATAGTCCTTATAAGTGAGTTAAACCTTAGAAATCGGACCGTAGTTGGAACTCTGGGAAGATGGGTCTGGAATGGGATTCCTTCAACTCCGTTAGCTCCGTTGGATGATTTCGGAGTTAGGAGCATGTACGGAATGTGCTTTCGAGGTTTCTAGTAGATTTAGGCTTGAATTGACGAAAGTTAGAATTTCAGCGATTTCGACCGATAGGTGGAATTTTGATATCGGGCTCGGAACGGAACTCCGAGAGCGGCTGTAGGTCCGTTGTATCATTTGTGACCTGTGTGTAAAATTTGAGGTCATTCAGACTAGTTTTGATGTGTTTCAGCATTGATTGTAGATTTTGGAAATTTCATAAGTTCTTAGGCTTGAATCCCTGTATAATTGGTGATTTTGGTTTTATGTGACGTGTTTTGGAGGCTCGACTAAGTTTGGATAAGGTATTAGGACTGGTTGGTAAGTTTGGTTGAGGTCCCGGAGGCCTCGGGGATGCTTCAGATGCTCAACGAGTGAATTTAGAACTTGGAAGAACAGCTGAACCATTGCTGGTTCTAGTGTCTCGCACATGCGATGGAATTTTTGCAGGTGCGGACATGCGGGTGCGGACGAGGGGCTCGCAGGTGTGGGCTTGGCCAAGTCACCCAGTCCTCGCAGTTGCGATTGGTTTTTCGCAGGTGCGGAGCCGCAGATGCGGACGATTGACCGCAGGTGCGGCCTCAGGCCTTTTAGGGGGTTTTCGCACCTGCGATGGAATTTCCGCAGGTGCGGTCCAAGGGGGCGCAGGTGCAGAAATCGCTGAGCAGATATATTAGATTCGAGGGCTTGAATTTTTAACTTCAAAAATCAATTGGAGCTCAGGTGTGGGCGATTTTGAGTGAGTTTTGAGGATAAGCTTCATAGGTAACGGTTCCTAACCCTATTCCCTTTGTATATCTTAATCTATGGCCATTTCTTCCATGCAATTAAGGGATTTAGGTGAAAAATCATGCAAATGGGAAAAAGTTTCCCTAATTGGAAAATACAAGAATCTAATAGGATTTTATCGTCGGTTTTCGATGATTCTTGTGTGAGTGAGTTCGTGAGTGAATGTGTGTTCTAAATTTGTAACTTTCACTCGATTCCGAGACGTGCCCGGGGGACTTTTTGGGCGATTTTCCTAAATTCGCGTACTAGCCTCGAACTTATTAGCTATTTTGATTCCTTAAAGTGATATTTACATTATGCAATCGGATTGAATAGATTTAGGCCATTCGGAGTCGGATACTCGTGGCAAGAGCGTGGTTTCGAGTTGAATAGCGCAGTCGAGGTAAGTGGCTTGCCTAACTCTGTGTTGGGGACTTCCCCTAGGCCGTTTTAATACTGCTTATGTTGATTGGGCGCCGTATGCGCGAGGTGACGAGTACATACGCGGGCCATTGTTGCAAAAATTCCATTTTCTTTCCTCCGTGACTTAAATCATTTCACTCCTATTTCACTAATTCCTGTATCGACTATGTAGTTTAGATTAGGAAATAGCATGCCTACCTCTTTTACTTGAATTTTACCTAGTTATTACCACATGTACCATGCTTAGGTAGTTTTATCCATATTTTGCCTCTGATTTTCCTGTACCCTTTTAAATAAAAATTGTATCCTGTATTTGTACTGCATTGCATATTTAAATTGGGACTACAGACGAGATTCCGTGAGCTTTCCCCCTGTACTGCATTGCATATTTAAATTAGGATTACGGACAAGATTCCAGGAGCTTTCCCCCTGTACTGCATAGCATATTTAAATTGGGACTACGAACGAGATTCCAGAAGCTTTCCCCCTGTCATTGGATATTTAAATTGGGACTACAGACGAGATTTCTGGAGTTTTCCCCCCTGTACTGCATTGCATACTTATTACTGTTATATATGCTGTGTTGAGCCGAGGGCTCCTTGTTATTATTTTCTTTTTGCTCATTGTTTCTATTGATTTTCCTCAGCTTATCATATCTCTATGTTCAAAATTTTAACTATTTTTTTTACTATAAAAATCCAGTAGAGCCTTAACCTCACCTCGTCACTACTTGACTGGGGTTAGGCTTGGCACTTAGTGGGTACCAATTTGTGGTGTACTCATTCCCTTTCCTGCACATGTTTTCCGTGTGCAGATCCAGGTACCAACGCTCAGTATCGTGGCTAGGGGTCCGAGCAACAGCTTTTAGGAGACCGAAAGGTAATTATGCCGCGTCCGCAGATTCCTTTGGGTCACCTTCCACTCCAGATTTAGATAGATTTATTTTTCATGTAAATTCTCTCTCTTTGTATAGAGCTATTTTGAGACAGAGCTTGTGACTAAAGTAATATTCCGGATTTTGGGAAAAGTTATATTTTGTACGCGCCAAGTGGCGATGTTTCATTGTAGACTCACTTACTTCACCTTTATTTTATTGCTTCTATTTAGTATGTGTTTTTCGCAATTAATCTTACCTAGTCATAGAGACTAGGCGCCGTCACGATGCCTTTTCGGTGGGTAAATCGGGTCGTGACAATCCTTTTTGGTAAAAATAATTCATTATCATCTTACCTCTTTTATCTTTATTATTTGTGTGATTTCATATCTATAATAGCATGTCTGCGGTTCGATTCTATTAGTATTATTTTTAAATAGATTCAAAATTGTGTCGTCCTGCTCTACATTGTTAGAAGTCTAATAATTCTCTTCAAATATTTGAAATTGTTTTTGGTTGAACTAAAATGAACTACAATTTCTCGTGATCCGTATGGTCAACAATGATTTGGTTACTCAAAAAAAAATTCCAACTGAATCAAACCTTTGGTATTGATTGCTTAATGTTTATTATACATGTAGTTGGTTTTACTGGACGAATTAATGGATTGTGCATTTATCTAATTGGGAGATTCTTGAAATAAAGATTTTTATGCTTTATTATTGGTTCTAGTAATTTATATCCTATTCCACCCTTTTTAAAATGAAAAAAGGGGGAGAAAATGATGTGTACAAAAGTTCGAAAACTCAGATAGAATGTATAGAGACAGGGGGAGCACAACTGAGGAATGTATAGAGTGAGGGGAAATTCAAACTTGATGTATTACATGCATTTTGAGAAGATGACTTCAGGGAAGTAACTAGTTTATCTAGCTTATCCCATTACTGCCTTTAATTAAGTCTTTGATTAAATTTTCTTATTCTGTACTCAATGGTTTGCCATCATCAAAAAGGGGGAGATTGTTAAATTCAAGGTTTCATGTATTAATATTGATGATAACAAACCAACATAATTGTTAATCAAAAAATATTTACTTGTGGTAATCTTATTTTTTCACAGGTTTATTCAAGAAAGAAGATGCTGGTAAAGATCCAAACAAATATGGGAAAGCGAATATCTTGTGAATAATTTATCAAGGAAGATTATTTTCAGAGATTTAATCTCCAAGCGTCATAGAAGGAATAGTATTTGAAAGTAAATTTTCAAATATTGAATGGCTTACTACAATATCAGAAGAAGACTCTACGGAAATTATGGAAAGGAAGTTCTTAAATATCTTGAAAGGATGATTGCCAAAATCCTGCAGAAGATCTATTATTTTGTGCAAAGAAGATACTATTTGGAAAAGATACTACAAGGCTAAGGAAGAATATATTCTCTATGGAAAGAAAATATATTATGAATATAGTACAATCTATATTATGGAAAGAGATTATTTTTCAAGATCAAGAAAGGAATATTTTTAATATAAGAAGAATATATTTTCTATGGAAAGAAAATATATTATGGATTGAATGCAATCCTTATTATGGAAGAAGATTGTTTCCCAAGATCAAGAAAGAAATATTTTCAATATAATAGGAGTAAAAAGATATATTGAGATCTTCATATTGAAGACAAGCTTCAAGATCCAAAGTCAAAGTAAGAGGATCTTGAAATTCTCTTAGGTTGTCTACATAAGAGCTCATACTTGTATAGCCGGAAGAAGAGTTCACAAATATTAGTGGGAAGAGTATTATCTATTCTTGAAGGAAGACATCCTATTCAGTTTTAGATGTATCTACTACGAGTTTGAAAGAGAAGTGTTGGGTTTGACTACAATTTCAAGGCAAGACTATTAAAAAGATTTGCCAAGTCACTACAAGTGTAACGACCCAACCGGTCGTTTCAGGAGTTATAGCCCAGTTCCCCTATTTTCTGCTTCTTTTTGTGTTCTACAACTGTATTAAGACTTCCCGGGGTAGTTAGTTCGGGTCCGGAGTGATTTCGAAGTGAATTGAGACACTTAGTCTCTTAATTGGAAATTTAAGTTGGAAAAATCGATCAGATATCGACTTGTGTGTAAACGGTCTAGGATTTGAATTTTGATGGATCCATGAGCTCTGTTAGGTGATTTTGGACTTAAGAGCGCGTCCGAAATGAGATTTGGAGGTCCGTTAGTAGAATTAGGCTTGAATTGACGAAAGTTGGAATTTTGGCGTATTTGACCGGCAGTAGAAATTTTGATATCGAGTTCGGATTGGATTTTCGGAAGTTGGAGTAGGTTCGTGGTATCATTTATGACATGTGTGCAAACTTTGAGGTCAATCAAACGTGATTTGATAGGTTTCGACATCGTTTCTAGAATTTAGAAATTTCAAAGTTCATTAAGCTTGAGTCTGTGTGTAATTCGTGTTTTTGAATGTTATTTGAGGTGGCTTGAGGATTCGACTAAGTTCGTATGTTATTTTGGGACTTTATGGTATGTTTGTTTGAGGTCCCGATGGCCTAGGGTGAGTTTCGGGTGGCTAACGGATCATTTTTGGACTTTGGTTGATGGCTGATATCTGCTGGTGTATTTTTCTGGTTTCCTCTTACGCGTTCGTGAGAGGAGCCTCGCGTTCGCAAAGGGGTTATGGTGAGCTGGGAAGATTTTGTTCTTCGCGTTCACGAAGAAGAGGACGCGAACACGAAGGTGTGGTATGCGTGTGCATCGCAAACACAAGAGTAGTATCGCATTCGCGAAGAGAAGTGAGACAGTTGGGGACCCCAGGTCTTTGGTCTACGGGTTCGCTAGGTATAGGCCGCGTTCGCGATGAGCTGAGCTTGTAAAGTTTCACGTTCGCGAAGCGTTGATCGGGTTCGCGAGATAACCGGGAGGCAGTTTGAGTTGGTCTACACAAACGGGAGAGGATGGTCGCGTTCGCGAAGAAGGAAATCTGGGCAGGAAGTATTAATTTCAAAAATGTGGGTTTGAACCCATTTTTAATATTTTGAGCTAGAGATCACGAAATTGAGCCAATTTCGAATTTTGGATTATAATTTAGTATTTTTCTTGTGGAATTGACCCATTTAGCCTATATTGATTATCTCGTACTGTTTGTGGCTAGATTCAGTGCATTTGGAGACAGATTCGAGGGGAAAAGGAATTTCAGAGTAGGATTTCTGCGCAGTTAAGGTAAGTAATAGTCTTAAATCTGGTCTTGAGGGTATGAAACCCCGGAATTTGGTATGATGTGGCTATTTGGAGGTGACGCACATGATAGGTGACGGACATGTGAGTGTGCACCATGAGGGATTATGACTTGGTCCGTCCCGTGAGACTGTAAAGTCGGATAGCCTATTGTTGCTTACATGTTTCCTTATTTTCTAGCAATTGACTACCATTCATGTTAGAAACCATACTTATGCCATATGGTATCACTATTAGGACCCGCAACGATCATATACTTGTTGAATTAACTGCTAATTGTTGTCTTGACATCAGTCACAGTCTTACTTGTGTGTCATATCTCCGTTCCCTCTTTTTTCTTGCTAATACTTGTTATTATCTCTTTTTGGGCTGAATTGTATAAGTTATGTAAGCCCGAGAGGCTGGAGAGGTTAGTGACCGAGATAGGGCCTGAGTGCTGAGCTATGAGCTATGTAAGGTATATAGATCGGGTTGCATGCCGCAACTAGCCTTATGACTATTTATGGATTATGGATCGGGTTACACACCACAACGATATCGCTTGGGATGAAAGAGCCTCTCCGGAGTCTGTACAGCTCCAGTGAGCGCAGGTACGTATTGAGTGTATGTGTATTGAGGGCTGAGAGCCAAGTATTGAGCTATTGAGAGATTGAGGGACTGTTATCCTAGGAGGTTGTATTTGTCTTGCTTTATTGCTACACTTAGTAGATTCATGTTACTGTTTGAACTTCTGGAAGTATTTATGTCTGGTTTACCTGAACTCAGTAAATATGCAGATGGTTTATCGGAATTTACTCATGTCTACTTTCATTGTTGGAATTACTGAGATGAACTGTATTTTTTTAGCTCGTCACTGCTTCTCAGTTCCTTATTTATTTCTGTTACTTGATGAGTTGGTTGTACTCATGCTACACCCTGCACTTCATGTGCAGAAGGTGTGTCTGATCACGGAGGTCGTTGAGTTCGTGCGCGATCGAGTATCGGAGACTTACGAGGTAGCTGCCGGCGTCCGCGTACCTTGTCTCTCCATCTATGCTATCTTTATTTTCTGTACTGATACTTAGACATAGATTCTTGTGGGCACTGTTTTTAGTAGACTGGCTATCTAGATGCTCATGACTTGGTGACACCCCAACGTTTAGGGCTATCTTTCCGCATTATATTTTGAGTTCAACTCCGGTTTTTATGAAAATTTCTATTATGAAAAAGCTTTGTTTTATCTTTTTATGAAATATTGAAGTATTTTGAAAAGTTGTCTTGCCTAGTACTATCAATAGGCGCCATCACGACAGGTTAGAGTTTTGGGTCATGACAACAAGCTTTTGATATGGAAATATATTATATTTCCAATATCTGTGTAAAGAAGGGAAGCTGCAAATCAATCTTGAAAGGAAGAGGAGCAAAGCTTGGAAAGGAAATTTACTGTATTAAAGAAATTAAGAACGAATATGGATGGAATAAAAATATTGCATGGGATTTAATACAGAAGGAAAGAATATTTATTTGTGAGAAAGAATCAATATTAGGAAGAATTTGTTAAGGAAGCACAAAGAAGATTTCCTTAAGAAGGAAAGACATCATATATCATATTGACCATGATATAGGATTATATATTATGCATTAACAAGACAAATTAGCAACGATCATATTGGAGGAAACAATATAAATTGAAGAGCAACCGAGAAGAAGAACTACGCAACCTTCTATACAATTGTCTACCAAACTATAATTTCTTTATTCTACTCTTAACAAGAATTATAATTCACTTTTAGTGAATTTACTGTGTACACAAAAGAGAGAAGAGAGACAGAAAAATATTGGAGAGGCAGTGTGTCATGAGATATTGTGTCATTGTTCGTTTCTTTGGTGAGTGAGTGAAAACCAAAGGGTCGTTATTGTTGATCGAGTGAAAACCAACCTTTGTTCGTTGCTGGTGAGAGAGTAAAAACCAACCCTGTAAGCGTTGGAGGTGAACATTGAAAATCACATAAGTTATACTCAACTCATATTACCGAGAGATCAAGACATAAAATCCTTGCAACCCAAGGAGACTGGAGTAGGATACCACATTGGTTTCGAAATCAGTATAAAATTCCTTGTATCATTTACCTTACTTCTTTCATATTTTATTATAAGCAATTACTGTTTGTTGAGATTAGTATTTGATTGAATTGAAGTACTAACAACATTGTGTAGGATGTCTCCGCATGTAACGACCTGACTAGTCGTTTTGCACATTTGAAATTTTTGCGATAGTTTGAGGGCTCGAGTATCTCTGCATGATGTATTATGATTTGCGTAAATCGTCGGTGTTGGTTTTCAAGTTATCCGTAATCGATTTGGAAGACTGAACTTCAATATTTAAGCTTTATGTTGGAAGAGTTGGCCAAGTTTGACCTTTTAGCATTGAATCTCATAATGGAGTTTTGTTGGTTCTGTTAGCTCAGTTGGGTAATTTTGGACTTAGGAGCGCGTCCGAATTGTAATTTGGAGGTCCATAGTCGAATTAGTCTTGAAATGGCGGAAGTTGAATTTTTGGGTAATTTGACCGGGAGTGGACTTTTTGATATCGAGGTTGGATTTTGATTCCGGAAGTTGGAGTAGGTCCATAATGTCAAATTTGACGTGTGTACAAAATTTGGGGTCAATCGGACGTGTTTTGATAGGTTTCGACATCGATTGTAGAAGTTGAAGTTTCAAAGTTCATTGATTTTGACTTGAGGTGCGATTCAGCATTTAGAGGTTGTTATCCATGAGTTTAAGCTCCAAGTAGGTTCGTTTCGTCATATAGAACTTGTCTGCAAAATTGGTGCCATTTGGAGTTGATTTTATATGGTTCGGACGTTTGGTTGCGATTCTAGAAGTTCTTGAAGTTTCCTTGATCTTCATGCGTTTTAGCGTCCAATTTGTGCTTTTAGAGGTTATTTTGATGATTTGATCGCGCGAGCGAGTTCGTGTTGTGTTTATGGACCTGGATGCATGGTTGGTTTGGATCCTTGAGGGCTCGGGCGAGTTTCAGATTGGTTTCGGAATGATTTTTCATGATTTTTGAGTGCCGGTACTGGTGTCATCGCATTTGCAATATTTTTGTCGCAAATGCGACAGTCACAATTGCGAAGCAGCCATCGCATTTGCGGAATTTGGGCTGCTGGGGGAGATTCGCATTTGCAAAGAAACCGTTCGCATTTGCAACGTGGGGTTGTTCGCTTTTGCGAGATATTGATCTTCGCATTTGCGAAATTTTTGGTCGCAAATGTGAGCTTGACAGGAAAATTTCTGGTTCGCATTTGCGATGTTTTGTTTGCATTTGCGAAGGTCGCATTTGTGAACCCCCTGTCGCAAATGCGACATCTGTAGCCTGCGAAATGCTGAGAATTCCGAGATTTAGCTTCAATTTGTTATATTTTGAACCCTAGCTTGGATGAGAGGAGATTTTGTGAAGGGATTTTCATACAAAATTATTGGGTAAGTACCTTTAATCAATTCTCAACTACATTTCATGATTTTTCGTAAGATTTAACATCAAATTCATGAGAATCTAGGGAAAAATTTGGGGATTTTGTCAAAACTTTGAATTTTTTTTTTTAGGATTTGAGAGTAGAATAGGACTCAGATTTGGAATCAAAATACGTATCTGGACTCGTGAGGCTATGGGTAGTCAAGACCTACCCTTGGATCCGGGTTTTGACCAGGCAGGCCCAGGGGTTGACTTTTTAGAAATTGAATAAAAATCAAAGCTTTAATAATTGAAATGTTTTTCCCTTGCATTGTGTGATGTTTCGTCTTTGGCTAGATTGAGCCGAGCGGAGGTGAATTTGTAAAGAAAAAGCTAAATTGAGTATTCAATTGGCCGAATTGAGGTAAGTGTCTTGCCTAACTTTGTTGAGAGAATTTTTCATACTATTTGACACTTGTTTGCTACATGCGGGGGTGATACATATATGAGGTGACGAGCATATATTCATGTGCCAGGGTTAACCATGCTCGAGGGTTAATTAGGTTATAAATTATGCCTTGTAGATTCACGTGACCTTCTTGCTTCATGCCTTACTTGACTCCTAGATACTAAGAATATAGTATTAAATGCTAGAAACTAAGACTTAGCTTATTATAACTTGATCAAATTTGATGGAATTCTGAGAATACATTGATGTGTTTAAGCCGGTCATTACTATGCGTAATCATTAATACATTGCTACGACCGATATTCTTGAGATACTAGATTCTATACTTGTGTTATAGATCATTCGTGAGATTTGTGGAAATACTTGAATAATAAGATTCTTGCGGGTTTATTGAATCATTGTTGGCTTGGAAATTTGTGATTGGGATTCATTTGAAATATTCGTTTAAACACTCTCCTTGATGTTATTTGTGTTCCTTGCCTTGTTGTCATTGTTATACACATGCTTGGTAAGGAAGAGTGTAAAACACGAAGGGTGATGTCGTGCCATTGTATATATATTTTCATGTGAGGAGAGTGTAAAGCATGAAGGATATTTCCGTGCCATATTATTGATAGTAAAAGCACGAAGGGTGATGTCGTGCCATATCATTGAGAGTAAAGCACGAAGGGTGATGTCGTGCCATATTATTGAGAGTAAAAGCATGAAGGGTGATGCCGTGCCATATCATTTGTGAGTAAAATCACGAAAGGTAATGTCGTGCCATGTTATGTGAGTAAAAGCACGAGGGGTGATGCCGTGCCATTGCGTTTATATTATTATGCTTTCATGTTATTGCGAGCTCATGGCACGAAGGGTGTTTTTGTGCAAGTCAGGACGAGGGACATACATTATGTTGTGATATCCTTTTCTTGCAGATATTTTCATGTCTTTACCTTGAGTTGTTATTGTCGTATTTATGGTTCTTATGTGATTTGTCGTCATTGTTTTGTCTTTATCTTCTATCTCAATCGTTATCGTGTTACCCATGCCTTTTACTTGCTTAACTTGGAAATATCATGCCTACTTCCTGCTGTTATAATTGCATCCATGTCATATCCGTTTTGTTGAACTTAACTATAGGTCTTATTCCATGTTAGTCATTCGTGTCTCTACTTGTTAACTTATAAAGATCATGTGTCCTCTTTCTTATTTGTTATATCCATCTTCATGCCTCCACTATGCTAGTTAGTTGAAGTTACATTCTTTTTCCTAATTGTTGTCATTACCTCAACGCTTTCTGCCCAGTCTATTACTGACGTCCTTATGTACATTCTCGTTCATTATTGCTACTTTCATATTTCCTACTTTGTCTTTTCTGTTATCGACATTTCCGCCATTCAGTTAGTACTGTTTTCTGCATAATTGATGAGGATGAGATAAATGCACGTCGGGTGTTGCCGTGCCGTTGGATTTGATGTCTTGAGTATATTTAATACACAATGAAAGTTTGAGGTGATCATTGTGGTTCATTGGTTTTCGCTCTAAGGAAAGGATTGGGTGAGATATTGAAAACTGTTGAATTGTGATCTCTTCTATTACTCTGTTATTGTCTTGTGCATTCATTTTGTGTATTATGTCTTGTTATACTATAGTTTGTTAGATTTCAGTACAGACTTTTATTAGTGAGCATATTTTACTAAAAAACCTCATCACTACTTCGACGAGGTTAGAAAAATACTTACTGGGTACATGGGGTCAGTTGTACTCATACTACACTTTTGTACCTTGCATGCAGACTTTTGGAGCGGAGCTGCTGGTGATGGTGGGAGCTAAACCTGAAGATGTTCGTGCATTCCGGATGTAGCTGCCACTTGTCCTTGGTAGCTTTAGATTTTGTTAATATGTTTATATAGCTTTCAAACAGATCGTGTAATTATTTGTATCAGCTTTGTAAATTTTAAGTCTTAGAAGCTCATGATTTGTACTACCAGTTCTTGGGATAATGTGTAAAAGTTCGGATAATTCTTCACTATTTTGCCTATAAGTTCATTTGGTTTGTATTGTCTATTAGTTGGCTTACCTAACGGCCCGAGTTAGGTGCCATCACGACTAGTGATTTTGGATCGTGACTGGGTCTGAATAGTACTCGACTAGAAATTTAAAAAGGCTACAATTCATCCACTCTTGTACTTTCATTTTATACCCTTAAAAATTTAAAGTCTTTCTTTTAATATATAATCTCATATTGGATAAAAGTGTAAAATTAAAAATTTCTCTCACACTAGGATTTTGATTACCATCACTAGACCCGATTACTATATCCAATTTGTAATTGGTTGTAATTAAGTGCGGACTTTAACCCTTTATATTTAAAAACCTTTTGCTTACAAAATTTACACGCGATTTGCATAATTGTTGTTTGATATCATGAGTTTCTACTTGGGAAGGATGCCAATATTGATGTAGCCAATCCGCGAGAAATTTTCCATCTAATCTCTATTCTATTTCATATTTATAGCTTCAGTTATTGAATTAGGCTTTGGTAGTCTTTTTTTATTGATTTTTTTGTTCATCGTGTGCTCATGAGATTAAATTCAATTCACTTACTTTTTGCATTGTCTTCCTCTTAAATTTGATGCGAAGATTTTAGATGCAAGCAAAAAATTAGATAAATCAAACTAACATATCATACAAAATTGATCAACAGATTATCCGCTAAAGCTTAGGTTGATTGCACAAACATCATCATCTAAGGTATAATGAAAGAATTTTTTTTTCTTTTGCGTGTTTGGCAATTATGTTATCATTGGTTACTATTTTTTTCTTAGACGGTGTTTGCTTCATCTAATTGATACATTTAAAGGATCTAAATTTAAAGGAGGAGTTTTGCCGTATCTATAAACTAGAAAACACTAATAATAGAATGATAATTAACAAAATTCTTAAAATTGGGTTGGAATACTTTTTACTATGATGATAATTGTATCCTCTTGATTTTGACTTACATAATTAAATAGTATATATAGGAAATGCATTATAACCTTTTTAGGTTAATCATTCACGTATAGAATATAATTGATCAAGGGAGAATATTGACGGAGAAAATTGGCATTCATTGAAATTTAATAGATAAAATTTAATTTATATTCCTTTTGAAAAGTGGTAACTTCAAAATTCATGTAAGTGCATGCTGGAAATAATTGTTGGCGTCATCTGTATTCCTTTTTAAATATTTACTGCAATTAGTTCCTTATAATCGCTCACAAGTTCTCAACAGAGAAAGACCCAAGAGAGAAGTCTAGGCGAGATGCTCTACTAATAAGCAATTTGTATCCATAAATTGAGAGCTTTTTGACGTGAATACTATTGTTCTGGTAACATATTCATCTCATAAAATGCATTTGGCTAAGATATTTTCAATGTATAAAACGCAAGAACAATAATTATTTTACAAAAATTAACTATTTACATTAATTTTATGAAAACTCACAAAGAAATACTACAACTGAAACTAGCACCTGTTAGGATGAAGAGTTTTGTAGAAGTCGAAGAAGTAGAGCTATGAATGGTATAAGAATTGATTTTGACTACACAAATTTGATTCCCATGCACCGGAAGAGTTCAAATACAATCATTCCATGTTGGAAACAAATTGTAGTTCTTTTCTAATAAATTTTGTTGGGATTCCAAACGAAGATTGAATTAGATGAAGGCTAAATACATAGACAACTCCTCTAACTTGACACCTATTTTCATTTTGACACTTCATTTCAGCTTTGTTTGATTTTGGAATACCAACCTTATTTCTTATGTTTCATTTTAACACACAAAGCTAATCCACAGTAAAAAAAGAAAAAGAAAAAGAAAAAGAAAAAGAAGAGCGTGTGTATAAACACTTCTGAGGTGTAATAACTATCCAACTAAATGTAGCCACCTGTTTTTGCCATGTCAAACGGATCTGTAACAACCCGATCGTTCGTTTTATTTTTTAGAACCTCGTTCTCCTAAATAAGACTCCCCGTATGTGCTTTTACTGTTTTATGACTTGCGAAGACGGTTAGTTCGGGATTTGAAAGGGTTCGGGTTGAAATCAGAACACTTGGTTCTTTAAGTTAGCCTTAAAATTCTAAGTTTGACTTTGGTCAACGTTTTGAGTAAACGACCCCGGAATCGGTATTTGATGTTCGTATGATGATTCGGACTTGGCGTATGCTCAGATCGGGTTTTGGATGACTCGGGAGCATTTCAACGCCTAATATTGAAAGTTGGTTCTTTGAAGGTTTTTGAACTTCTTTCAATTTGGTTTGAGCAGGTTTTGGTGATATCAAGGTCTGAATGGAATTCCGAGACCGGAAATAGTTTCGTAATGTCATTTAAGACTTGCACACAAAATTTGGTGCCATTCCGAATAGTTTAAGTACGTTTCGGCGCTTTGAGAGTAAATTGAAGAACTTGAAGTTCATAGTTTTGATTCAATTGGTTTGGGGTGTGTTTCTTAGTTTTAACGTTGTTTGGTGCGTTACGAGAGTTCAAGCGAGTCTGTTTTGTAATTTCAAACTTGTTGGTATGTTCGGGGGGGGGGGGGGGGGGGCCCCGGATGTTAATCGGACGAGGCTCGGACCAAGTTTGGACTTGGAAGCATCAGGTTTCTGGTGTAATCGCACATGTGGAGGGCTAGCCGCAGGTGAGAGCTTGCAGAAGCGAGCCAAATGGTGCAGAAGCGGCCCAGCGTAGGCAACTCAGAAATCGCAGGTGCGGATGAGGTGAGCGTAAATGCGCGACCGTAGGATCGGTCAAAGGACCACAGAAGCAGGAGCCAATGCAGGTGCAGCTCGTCTGCCGGAAGAGCGGCATCGTAGAAGCGAACCATTTTTTCGCAAATGCGGACTTAGGCTAGCCAAGGGAGGGCCGCATCTGCGATGAGGTTTCCGCAGATGCAGCCTACTAGCTATAGAAGCGGAAACTGCTGGGCAGAAGGGGTTCATTTAGTATGGAACTTAAGCCATTTCTAACCCGTTTCCCACACTCTTTGGGCTATTTTTGAGCTTTTTGAGAGAGGTTTTCACCTAGCACTTTGAGGTAAGTAACTTCTGCTCAATATTGGTTTAAAACATAGATTATGGGTAGATTTAAACATGTAAATTTATGGAATTTATGGGTTAGAAGAAAAACCTAGATGTTGATAAAAATGGAATTTTGCCACAGAATTTGGTTATGAAATTTAGTAAAAATTACATATTTGAGTTCACGAGGTTATGAGTACCAACTTTCTTCAAAAATTTCCGGAATGCGGGCATGTGGGCTCGAGGGTGAATTTTAGGAATCTTACATTTAGGGTTGGGTAACCTCTTTAATAGTTGGAATATGAACTTTTGAGCATGTATTGGTTAGTTTATATACTATTTGATTAGTTTTGGATTGTTCGGCACCAAATCGAGAGTTTGAGCATAATCTTGGACCGGAAAGTAGGCTTTGAGGCGAGGTAAGCCTCTTTTCCAACCTTGTAAAAGGGAATTAACCTCATAGGTGAACTTAATAAATATGTACTTCTATTTATGGGGCCTACGTACGCACGAGGTGACGAGAGTCTGTGCATAGCTACTATTCATGCTTGTGTCTGGGTAGATTTAGGTTTATACCATGCTTTGTTGATACCGTTACTTGTTTATGCTAACTAATTGTCTAGAGTAAAGTTGTGGTTGAGGATTTTAATATTTTTAAAGTTTCTAGTTGAATTTCTTATTTTGAAAATAAGTGAGGGATATTATGACAACTTGAGAAAATCTATGTTCAACCGCGTCGCAAGTATATTCCGTGAGCGGGGGTAAATTTCCACTATTCTCATGGTAGCGGGCCGTTCGCCTCGACATGTTAATAGATGCATCTATGGTTTGTGTCGTTCCACCTCGGCAGTGCGCAACATATGTTTATGTATATTTGGATTGGGCCGTACGTCCACGGAATAATTCGTGCGTAAAGATATTGGAACCCCTTTTATATTTAATATTTTTTCATTGGCTTAAGAGGTGAAATGATTAGATGAGGAAAATGACTTGGTTCTTACTTGCAACAAATGGATTGTTTCTTTATTTTCCTGCTCTGAGTTCTATTATCATTTTATATATCATGTTTAATTAGAATATCATATTATTATATTGTTGGCTCATAATAAGTGTCGAAGTCGACCACTCGTCATTATTTCTCCGAGGTTAGACTAGATACTTACTGGGTACATGTTGTTTATGTACTCACGCTATACTTCTGCACTTGATGTGCAGGATCTGAGACAGGTGCATCTGGATATCAGTCTGGCCTGCACGCTTGACTCCTGGTACGAGACTACATGGTGAGCTGCCCTTCCGAGCCGTTCTGCAGCAACTGAAGTCTTTCTATTGTTATTGTTCTATCTAT
This sequence comes from Nicotiana paniculata, assembly GCA_005239505.1. NCBI lineage: Eukaryota > Viridiplantae > Streptophyta > Magnoliopsida > Solanales > Solanaceae > Nicotiana > Nicotiana paniculata. Next base: position 65,899 of record ML315208.1, read on the forward strand.
TTTATTTCAGAAAGTAGAGTAGTAAATATTTGCATATTCTACTAGTAGCCCACACTCTTGTGACAACAGGTCTTGGCACACACACTAGTAGACTCTTGATTTTGGTTTTATTTCATGATCATGATTGCACTTGTTAGCTTTTGTGTTATTTATATTCAAATCTGTTACTTCTTAAATCTTTTAAATTTAGGAAAGTTTGATTACTTGGAAAAATCTCTTAAAAGGAGAAGTCACATAGTTTGCTCATTTTTGGCTTGCCTGGCGATGGCGTTGGGAGCCCTCACGGCCTAACATGGAATTGGGTCATGATAACATGGTATCAGAGCACTAGGTTCATGTAGGTCTCACGAGTTATGGTCAGGCCTAATAGAGTCTTGCGAATCGGTGCGGAGACATCCGTACTTATCTTTGAGAGGCTATAAGGTGCTAGGAAACTACTCTTTATTCATCTCCTATCTTGCAGTTAATGGTATACTAAGTTTCTTCTCTTACTCTCTCATAGATGGTGAGAACGCGCATGATAGATGTTTCGGACCCGGGAAGAGCTGTTCCCCCTGTTTCTTGAGGCCGGGGTAGAGGTTGGGGGAGGGCACCAGCCCGAGGTAGGGGACGAGGACATCCCAGAGTTGCCCCAGTTACACCACCAGCAGATCCAATGGAGGATCTCATTTATGAGGAGAAGGGAGAGGTGCCCGCAGTAGAGCCAGCCCCAGTCGATTACATGACAACATCGGGATTTCAAGAGGTCATGGGTCGTATGCTACGATTCATGGATTCAATGACCCAGGATGGTTTATTTCCAGCAGACCCAGCCATATCTCAGGTGGGAGGGGGAGCACATACCCCTACTGCTCAGGCTATTGGCCATGCAGCTGCAATATATCAGACCCCGGGCACACTACCCATGGGCGGAGCCCAACCAATAGCAGCAGTTGTACCAGAGCCTAGACCAGCTACGACCGACGAGCCGCAGAAGCTACTGGATAGATGGACCAGGCTTCACCCTTCTATCTTCGGGGGTGAGCGACATGAGGATCCCCAGGACTTCATTAATAGGTGCAGGGACAGACTGCACAACATGAGCATATTGGAGTCTGACGGGGTGGATTTCATTACCTTTCAGCTGGAGGGCAGGGCCCATAGGTGGTGGAAGTCTTATCTTCTTAGCAGACCAACAGATTCTCCTCCCATGACTTGGGACCAGTTTACACACCTTTTATTGGATATGTATATCCCACCCTCCCATAAGGAAGAGTTGCGATGTAAGTTTGAGCAGCTCGAGCAGGGTCAGATGTGAGTGACCGATTATGAGGCAAGATTCTTTGAGTTGTCTCACCATGCACTTATGATACTTCCTACCAACGCAGAGAGGGTGCAGAGGTTTGTTGCAGGGTTGCACTATAGTATTAATGCTAGTATGGACCGGGAGGTTGAGATGGGGACTTATTATCAATTAGTAGTGGAGATTGCTCGGAGGATTGACGGTTACCGTCAGAGGGGTAGAGAGCAGATGCAGCGGGATAAAAGGTCCCATTTTTCTGGAGAGTTCAGAGGTGCCCCAGCTAGGGGCAGAGGTCAGTTTGGGAGGGGTCATCCTAGCAGGCCCACATATCCAGCACCACCACCTCCTCGGGGTGCTCCAGCGCGATCCTATTTCAGTGCCATGCTAGAGAGCTCATACTTCCACCCGGTCTTCAGGGTTCTTCGAGTGGGTATTTGGGCCAGCAGGGTCAAATCAGATTTCAGGACATCAGTCCACCTCTCCGAGAGGCTGTTATGAGCGCGGGGATCCTGGCCACATGAAGATATTTTGTCCCAGACTCCGGGGCAAGGCAGTGCAGCAGAGTCAGCAGCCCATGATTACAGCACTAGTAGCCGCACTAGCCATCCGGCAGCCGAGGGGCGGAGGGCAGGTGGGTAGGGGCCGTCCCAGAGATGGACGTCAGGCAGGCGGAGGCTAGCCAGATGGCGCTCCACCCAGATTCTATGCTTTCCCAGCCAGAGCAGATCCAGTGGCCTCTGATGCCGTGATCCAGGGTCTACCTATTCATATGTATCATCTCTGTTTGCTCATTTTTTGGATATTCCTCGTGAGTCCTTGGGTACTCCTATTTATGTGTCCACTCCTGTGGGAGATTATGCTGTTGTGAATCAGATCTATCGGTCTTGTGTGGTCATATTCTATGGTTACGAGACTAGGGTAGATCTCTTGTTGCTTGATATGACCGAGTTTGAGGTCATCCTGGGCATGTACTGGTTATCCCCATATCATGTCTTCCTTGATTTCCATGCCAATACTATTACCTTAGCGATGCCAGAGTTGCCTAGATTTGAGTGGAAGGGTTCGTTTGTCAGTATATCTAGTCGAGTTATCTTTTTTATGAAAGCTCGACGCATGGCCGAGAAGGGTTGTTCGGCTTATCTAGCCTATGTTCGAGATACTATCGCAGAGTCTCCGGTGATTGATTCAGTACCAGTAGTCTGGGAGTTCTCCGATGTGTTTAATTTTGATCTTCCAAGCATGCCACCAGATCATGATATCGGTTTCTGTATTGACTTGTCTCCAGGTACCCAGCCTATATCTATCCCACTGTACTATATGGTTCCGAAAGAGTTGAAGAAGTTGAAGAAGTAGCTTGAGGAGTTGCTAGCAAAGGGGTTCGTCAGACCAAGTGTATCACATTGGGGTGCGACAATATTATCTGTGAAGAAGAAAGATGGTACTATGCGGATGTGCATTGATTACTGCCGGTTGAACAAAGTTACCATTAAGAACAAGTGCCCGTTGCCACGTATTGATGATTTGTTTGACCAATTTCAGGGTGTTAGGGTGTTCTCGAAGATCGACTTGAGATTGGGGTACTATGATTTTAAGATTCGTGACTCGGATGCGCCAGTATTATCTGTGAAGATTCGTTTGTCATTGTCTTCATTGATGACATTTTTATTTACTCACGTAGCATGGAGGAGCACGAGCAGCATTTGAGAGTGGTGCTTCAGACCTAGGTGGAATAAAAGCTATATGCTAAGTTCTCCAAGTGTGAGTTTTGGCAAGATTATGTATCATTCTTGGGGCATGTTGTATCAAGTGAGGGCATTAAGGTAGATCCCAAGAAGATTGAGGCAGTTCATAGTTGGCCTCGTCCCACTTCGGCGACTGAGATCAGGAGCTTCTTAGGGTTATCAGGTTATTATCGCCGGTTTGTGGAGGGCTTCTCATCTAGTGCAACACCTTTTACTAGATTGACCTAGAACGGTGCTCAGTTCCTTTGGTCCGATGATTGTGAGGAAAACTTCCAAAAGCTCAATACAACTTTGACTACAACACCAGTCCTAGCGTTGCTTCCAGTTCGGGGATGTATAATGTGTATTGCGACGCTTCACGTGTTGGTTTGGGTTGCATATTGATGCAGGAGGTGCAAGTTATTGCATACGCTTCACGTCAGTTGAAGCCCATGTGAAGAATTATCATGTGCATGATTTGGATTTGGTCGCGATTGTTCATGCTCTTAAGATCTGGAGGAATTATCTTTATGGGGTGTCCTGTGAGGTTTATACTGATCATCGTAGCTTGCAGCATTTGTTCAAGCAAAGGGATCTCAATTTGAGGCAGCGTAGATGGCTTGAGTTACTGAAGGATTATGACATCACCATTCTTTATCATCCAGGCAAGGAGAATATGGTCGGGGATGCGTTGAGCAAGAAGGTAGAGAGTATAGGTAGCTTAACATTCATTTTAGTGGAGGAGAGGCCACTAGCCTTGGACATTTAGTATTTGGCTAACAGAGGTTGGATATTTCAGAGCCCAACCAAGATCTTGCATGTGTCATTTCCCAGTCTTCACTGTTGGAGCAGATCAAGGCTCGATAGTTTGATGATCTGCACTTGATGGTCCTCAGAGAGATTGTACTGCAGGGTGTTTCCAAGGAGGTTTCTATCGGCGAGCATGGTGTTCTGCGACTCCAGGGTCATCTGTGTGTTCCTAATATCAATGTCTTGAGGCAGAGGATTCTTGACGAGGCTCATAGTTCTCGATATTCCATTCATACAGGTGCTACAAAGATGTATCACGACCTGAGACAACACTACTGGTGGCGGTGGATGAAGAAAGACATAGTTGAGTATGTAACTAGATGCCTAAATTGCCAGCAGGTTAAGTATGAGCACCAGAGGCCAGGTGGCCTACTCCAGCAGATGACTATACCTGAGTGGAAGTGGGATCCATTACTATGGACTTTGTAGTTGGGTTGTCGTGGACCTTACGGAAGTTTGATGCAGTATGGGTCATTGTTGACAGGTTGACCAAGTCGGTACACTTCATTCCAGTAGTGACTATGTGTACTTAAGAGAGATTGGCCCAGATTTATATCAAGGAGATAGTTCGGCTGCATGGTGTGCCTGTTTCTATCATATCAGACAGAGGTCCTCAGTTTACTTCGCATTTATGGAGAGCAGTACAGAGTGAGTTGGGGACCCGAGTAGATCTCAGCACCGCATTTCGTCCACAGACCGACGGGCAGTCCGAGCGGACAGTTCAGATCCTGGAGGACATGCTCAGAGCATATGTGATTGACTTTGGAGAGTAGTGGGACCGATTCTTAACCTTGGCCGAGTTTGCTTACAACAATAGTGATCAGTCCAGCATTGCGATGGCTCCATTTGAGGATTTATATGGCCGAAGATGTCATTCTCCTATTAGGTGGTTTGAGACCAGTGAGGTTAAGTTATATGGTACTGATTTGGTGAAGCATGCCTTGGAAAAGGCAAATCTTATTCAGGAGCGACTTCACATAACACAGTCTAGACAGAAGAGTTACGCAGATCAGAAGGCGCGTGACTTATCATTTATGGTGGGCAATAAGTTTCTCTTGAAATTCTCGCCGATGAAAGGGATTGTGAGGTTCGGGAAGAAGGGCAAGTTGATCCCAAGGTTTATAGGCCATTTGAGGTGTTGAGACGAGTTGGAGAGGTTGCTTATGAGCTTGTTTTTTCTCCCAGTCTATTGAGAGTTCATCTGGTCTTCCATGTGTCTATGCTCCGGAGGTATCATTCCTACTTGTCACATGTGTTAGACTTTAGCACGATTCAGTTAGATGAGAGTTTGGGTTATGAGTAGGAGCCAATTGCCATTATTGATAGGAAGGATCGCTAGTTGAGATCCAAGAGGATTTCCATCATAAAGGTTCAGTGGAGGGGCCAACCAGTCGAGGAGGCGACCTGGGAGTCCGTGGAGGATATGCGGAGCAGATACCCACACTTATTCAGCACTCCAGGTATGATTCTAGACCCGTTCGAGGACGAACATTTTTTTAAGAAGTTGAGAATGTAACGACCTGAACGGTTATTTCGCTTTTTAGAACCCTGTATCCCTAAATAGGACTCCCCGTATGTGCTTTTACTGTTTTATGACTTGCGGGGACGGTTATTTCGGGATTTGAAATGGTTCGAGTTGAAATCGGAACACTTTCTTCCTTAATTTGGCCTTAAAAGGCTAAGTTTAACTTCGGTCAAAGTAAACGACCTCGGAATCGAGATTTGACGGTTCCAATTGGTTTGTATGATGATTACGGACTTGGGCGTATACTTGGATCGGGTTTTGGATGACCCGGGAGCATTTCGGTGCCTACTATTGAAAGTTGGTTCTTTGAAGGTTTTTGAAGTTTTTTAAATTTGGTTTGGAGTAGGTTTCTGTGATATCGAGGTACAAATGGAATTTCGAGATCGAGAATAGTTCCGTAATGTTATTTAATACTTGTACGCAAAATTTAGTGCCATTCTGAGTATTTAAGTACATTTCGGCGCTTTGGGAGTAAATTGAAGAACTTGAAGTTCATAGTTTTGATTCAATTGGTTTGTGGTGTGATTCTTAGTTTTAACATTGTTTGGTGCGTTCCGAGAGTTCGAGCGAGTACGTTTTATGATTTCAAACTTGTTGGCATGTTCGGGCGGGGCCTCGGGGGACCTGAGTGTTAATCGGATGAGGCTTAGACCAAGTTTGGACTTGGGAAGCAGCAGCTGAAGCATCAGGTTTCTGGTGTAATCGCACGTGCGGAGGGCTAGCCGAAGGTGCAAGCTTGCAGAAGTGAGCCATATGGCGTAGAAGCGGCCCAGCATAGGCAGCCCATAAATCGCAGGTGCAGATGAGGTGAGCACAGTTGCGCGATCGCAGGAGCGGTCAAAGGACCGAAGAAACGGAAGCCATCGCAGGTGCGACTCGTCTGCCGCAGGAGCAATATCACAGAAGCGAACCATTTTTCTGCAAATGCGGACTTAGGCCAGCCAAGGGAGGACCGCTCTGCGATGAGGTTTCCGCATATGTAGAGCCATAGATGCGGCCAACTAGCCGTAGAAGCATAAACCGCTGGGCAGAAGGAGTTCATTTAATACGGGACTTAAGACATTTCTAACTCATTTCTCTCTCGTTGGGCGATTTTGGAGCTTCTTGAGAGGGGTTTTCACCTAGCACTTTGAGTTAAGTAACTTCTTCTCAATATTGGTTTAAAACATAGATTATGGGTAGATTTAAACATGTAAATTTGTGGAATTTATGGTTAGAAGAAAAACCTAGGTTTTGATAAAAAAAAATGGGATTTTACCATGAAATTTGGTTATGAAATTTAGTAAAAATCACATATTTGAGTTCTAGAGGTTATGGGTAACAACTTTCTTCGAAAATTTCTAGAATCCGGGCACGTGGGCCCGGGGGTGAATTTTTAGGAATCTTACATTTAGGGTTGGGTAACCTCTTTAATAGTTGGAATACGAACGTTTGAGCTTGTATTGATTAATTTATATACTATTTTATTAATTTTGGATTATTCGGCACCAAATCGAGAGTTTGAGCATAATCTTGGACCGAAAAGTAGGCTTTGAGGCGATGTAAGTCTCTTTTCTAACCTTGTAAAAGGGAATTAACCTCATAGGTGAACTTAATCAATATGTACTTCTATTTGTGGGGGCTACGTACGTACGAGGTGACGAGAGTCCGTGCATAGCTACTATTCATGCTTATGTCTGGGTATATTTAGGTTTACACCATGCTTTGTTGATATCGTTGCTTGTTTATGCTTACTAATTGTCTAGAGTAAAGTTGAGCTTGAGGATTTCAATATTTTTAAAGTTTCTCGTTGAATTTCTTATTTTGAAAAGAAGTGAGGGATATTATGAAAACTTGAGAAAATCTATGTTCAACCGCGTCGCAAGTATATTCTGTGAGTGGGGGTAAATTTCCACTACTCTCATGGGAGCGGGTTGTTCGCCTCGGCAGGTTAACAGATGCATCTATGGTTCGTGTCGTTCGAACCTCGACAGTGCGAAACATATGTATATGTATATTTGGATTGGACCATATGTCCACGGCATAATTCGTGCGTAAAGATATTGGAACCCGTTTTATATTTAATGTTGTTTCATTGGCTTGAGAGGTGAAAGGATTTTATGAGGGAAATGACTTGGTTCTTACTTGCAATAAAAGGATTGTTTATTTACCTGCTCTGAGTTCTATTATCATTTTGTATATCATGTTTAATTAGAACATCATATTATTATATTGTTAGCCAATACTAAGTGTCGAAGTCGACCCTTCATCACTACTTCTCCGAGGTAAGACTAGATACTTACTGGGTACATGTTGTTTATGTAATCACGCTACACTTCTGCACTTGATGTGCAGGATCTGAGGCAGGTGCATCTGGATATCAGTTTGACGCGCACGCTTGACTCCTAGTACGAGACTACACGGTGAGATGCCCTTCCGAGCCGTTCTACAACAGCCGAAGTCTTTCTGTTGTTATTGTTCTGTCTATTTTATTTCAGAAAGTAGAGTAGTAAATCTTTCGTATATTCTACTAGTAGTCCATACTCTTGTGACACCAAGTCTTGGCACACACACTCGTAGACTCTTGATTTTGATTTTATTTCATGATCATGATTGTACTTGTTAGCTTTTGTGTTATTTATCTTCAAATCTATTACTTCTTAAATCTTTTAAATTTGAAGAAAACTTGATTACTTGGAAAAACCTTTTAAAAGGAGAAGTCACATAGTTTGTTGACTGTTGGCTTGCCTGGCGATAGCACTGGGGCCCTTACAGCCTAACATGGAATTGGGTCGTGACATGATCTACCCCAAATACCCAAATATTCAAAACCCTAAATTAATAACTTTGAATGTGATTTAAACACATTGTTATATTTTTGGCAGCTTTGTTACTTTTGAAAGTAGCTAATTTAAGAACCCGTTTGTCCATGAAACTTTTTACTTTTTTAAAAATCCGTGTTTGCCCATAAAATTTTCAATTTTCACTTGAAGATGAATTTTGAAATTTTTTTATAATTTAAAAATCTCGAAAAAGTTATTTTTCAAAATTTTCACATAAATCACTCATAAAAATTCACAAATAACCTAAAAGTATATTCATGTCCAAACACAACTCTAATTTTCAAATACCATTTTCACTTGAATTTTGTTTTCACTTTGAAATTTTACAATTTTTATGTCCAAACGCCCACTAAGTTGTGTATGTTGAAGGCTATATATCTAATATCTTGTTTCAGGCCATTATTGTTCGTGATCAAGCTAAATAAGAGTATTTTCTTGTATCATAATGGTGTTTTCCTATTATTTTGAGAATGAAAGTGTAATTATTCTTGTAATAGATCAATTAGACAATGATCAAGAAAGAAGAAGCAGAGTTCATCAATGGTGAAGAAGATGAGGAAGAAGAAGGCTCAAACAGAACGTGAGAAATAAAGAGAGAAAGCCATAAGGAAATAGTGAATCTTAGTAAATTCTTATTCAATTACCTTATCAGATACAATGATTTTGATATACTTATATACTCACTAATATGGATTAGTTAACTAATTAACTAATTATTACACATTAACTAACACTATAACTAATTAACAAAATGATAACTAACTTATAGAAATGACTAAACTAGCCTTACTAATATATATACTTTATGTATATTATATTATTTCAATTCCTACACTCTCCCTCAAGTTAGGAAGTGCAAATATGCTATAAACTCCTAGCTTGGAGTTAAGATATTCATATTGTACTTTGTTGAGACCTTTAGTTAATATATCTGCTAGTTGATCCTTTGTATGAACATACCGTGTAGCAATAAGCCCTTGTATTATCTTCTCTCTAATGAAGTGACAATCAATTTTAATATGTTTGGTTCTTTCATGGTAGACTGGATTGGCTGCTATTTGCATTGCATCTTTACTATCGCTGAATATGTCAACTGGTAGCTTAACTTCAAAATCAATTTCTTTGAGTAGACCTACTATCCAGATTACCTCTGCAACTATTGCTGCAAGGCTACGATATTCAACTTTTGCTGAATTTCTTGAGATGGTAGTTTGCTTCTTAGATTTTCATGATATTAGAGAGTCTCCCAACTTTATTAGATAGCCTATGATAGATCTTCTGGTATGAGGTCATGCTACCCAATCAGCATCACAGTAACTTGTTATTGTACTATTTGTATTACTTGACAGAAGAATACCTTGACCAGGTTATTTTTTCAGATACCTTACTATTCTGAGTACAGCTTCCATATGTGATTTTTTAGGATGTTGAAGAAACTGACTGAGTGTTTGTACACTGAAAGCAATGTCTGGTCGTGTCATTGTAATATACAGCACTTTCCCTATCAATCTTTGATACATAGTGTGATCTTCTAATTCTTGATCTTCAATTCTGACTTGTGTATCATTTTGCTTGATACTGTCATAATACTCTTTTGTTGTGAGTTTTATATTGTAATCCAAAGGTGTGATAGCTGGTTTCGCAACCCCTAAACCTGTTTCAGATATAATTTCTAATGCATACTTTCTTTGATGCATCAATATCCCTTGTTTGGACCTGGAAAACTTAATACCTAAAAACTTTAACTTTAGTAAAAATATCCATGTATATCTAGAGTAATCATCCACAATTGTCAAAAATATTTGTTCCCATCAATTGTAGGGATCTTATAGGGACCCCATAGATCAAGATGAATCAATTCAAAACAATTAGCAGACTTAGTATAGCTAATAAGAAAGGGAAGTCTTGTTTGTTTTGCACAAGGACATACAATACATTTTCCTAACTTTTCTACTATTGTTTCAGTCTTTATAGCAGACAGAATCCTTTTTAGTATTGTAGCTGATATATGACCACATCTATTATGCCAAAGCTCTATATCCTTCTCAGACTTGACTTCAATTATTGCTGGAGATTCATTTGTTGCACACAGACTTTCTGCACTTGACTGTTCTATATGTATATTTCCTATAAGTATGTATAGTCCACTGTCCTCTCTACCAATCGCTCTCACCTGCCCATTGAAGAGATCCTGAAAGATAAAAAAATCAGGAAAAAATACAACTGAGCACATTAACTCCTTAGTGACTTTAGAAACAAAATTTAGGAATTGAGGAAAGCCTTAAGGAAATACTCAAACAGAACGTGAGAAATAGAGAGAGAAAGCCATAAGAAAATACTGAATCGTAGTAAATTCTTATTCAATTACCTTATCAGATACAATGATTTTGATATACTTATATACTAACTAATATGGATCAGTTAACTAATTAACTAACTATTACACATAAACTAACACTATAACTAATTAACAGAATGATAACTAACTTATGAAAATGACTAAACTAGCCTTACTAATATATATACTTTATGTATATTATATTATTTCATTTCCTACAGGATGACCTCTCTATTTCAGCTCAAAAGTATATATCTGTTAGGCTAGATAATTCAGTTCAGTAATAAAAATTAGCTCCTTTAGTAGTCTAACATGGATGGAATAGCTGGGACTTGTCACAAAGATAATATTTGATTGATAGAAAGATTATGTTATGTAGTGACATGTTAGATTAATGGTGCCTTCCTATTTTCATATGAAGATATGGATTCTAATAAATAAAGAAAAGAAAAAAAAAACTAACTGACTAAATAAAGGAATTAAAAATTGGCAAAACTTTGAAGCTTATTAGAGACGGAGATCGAAAGCAACCAATAAATTAGGAATGTAGATGAAAAAAATAACGGGGAAGGAGGTTAGGCATTTAAATATGTGTCCAACTGTAATAAAATAATCGTTAAAATAGTGCCTCTCGCGCCTATCGGCCAAGGAAACTCACCAAATGTAACTAGTAAATTTTTATGTTTAAATGAAACATAAAAAAGGGTTGAAATGCCAAAGTAAAACAAGATTGAGATGAAGTATCAAAATGAAATTTGGTGCCAAGTTAGAGTGGTTGTCTATGTAGTTGGCCTTAGATGAATATACGTTTCCTTCAGGTTCGTTATTGAATTTTTATATTGGAGTGTAATCACCTTTATTTCTAATTGTAGGACTTTCTTGTAAATAAAAATATCTATTTCGTCTACTTTTCTTGCTCTATACTTGTAAGCATTATGCTTTTTGTCATGTGAACTTATTGGTACGTTTGATATAGTTCTGTTCCTAAACTTGATGTTAGATGTTTTAAAAGACAAAATATTGTGTACTCTTTCATTATTATATTTTGTGTATTCAATGATAGAGTTTCAATTTTACTTTTACTTTGAAGACCAAACAATGCTAATTCTTTTCATATCACTCAACGACATCGAGATGTTTGTTTATTTTTTATAAAACTTTTGGTTTATATAATTTTTTTTCATCTTTCTATTTTCATATCTAGGGCTTTACGTGCGAGCCACATACATAGAGACTAGTATATTATCTTAAAAACACAAAGTCCCTTAGCGAAATATCGTTCTCCTTTTTTACCCTTTAAAAATATAGTTCACATTAGACAAAAACTGTCATTTAACTAATATTTTGGAATTTGAAATAAACTATAACTTTATTTAATAAATCTTTCCTTATTTGAACTATATAAGAAGTCCTAATATTTATGACTTTAAGTTCAAATACAATTTACTTTCTATAAATCATTTGCCTTTAAATTAATTTAATTTACACGTAATTCTAAATTTTGAGAATATTGCTATTTGAGTATATGATGACCCGATAGGTCATCTTATGTTTTAGAACCTAATTCTGTGTTTTGAAGCCTCAAATACCTCATTTTAGCCTTTCTCGATTTGCGTGCGCAGTCTGAGTGTTTTTCCGAAAGGCTTGTATGTTAAAATTGATAAAAATAAGAAATTTGCCTTAAAAAGTCATCTGACTTGACTTCGGTCAACGTTTTGAGCAAAAACGGATTCAGATCCGTGTTTTGACGGTCTCGGTAGGTCCGTATCGTAATTTGGGACCTGAGTGTATGTCCGTAATCGAATTCAGAGGTCCCTAGCTTGAGTTATTGATTTTTGTTGAAAATTGAAAGTTTGAAAGTTTAATGATTTTCAAGAATCGACTGATGTTTGGTATCATTGATACCTGGTCCGTATTTTGGTTCCGGAACCCGGTACAGGTCCACTTTTATATTTATGATTTGTCTGTCAAATTTGGTGAGAAAGTGAGTTGATTTGGCGTGATTCGGACGTTCAGTTGTGAAAATAGAAGTTTTAAAGTTTTCATGAAAATTTCTTTTGATTTGGTGTCTGATTCATAGTTCTAGGAGTTATTTTGGTGTTCTGATCACGTGAGCGAGTTCGTATGAGGTTATTAGACTTGTATGCATAATTGGTTTGGAGCCCCGAGGGCTCTAGTGAATATCGAATAGGCTACGGATGGTTTTGGACTTAGAAAATATTGTTTTCCTCAGCTTCAGCTGTCATCTGATGTCCTTCTTCGCGTTCGCGATGGTACTCTCACGAATGCGAAGTTTGAACAGCTGAGTGGAAGTTCTTCTTCGCGAACGCGAAGCAATGGGGGCTTTACCCTTTGCAAACGTTACCAGCCTTTCGTGAATGCGTAGGCATGGGACTTGGGGGTGGGGGAGAGGACCTATACTCTTCGCGAACGCGACACATGGCTCGCTAACGCGTAGGCTGGTGGGTATAAGTCTTCGAAACGCGAAGGGTATCTCGCGAACGCGTGGGATATTTGAGCCGCTGCTTCGCGATGGCGGCAGGCCCTTCGCGAACGCGAAGAAGTCCTGACGCCTGTGACTTAAAACAAAACCGAAACGGGATTTTCCCAAATTTTCATAAACTCTCCATTAAAGCTCGGCCTAGGTGCGATTTTGAAAGGAAAACTAAACACCAATTAATAGTTTTATACTCTTTAACTCATTTTCTTCCATTTCTAACATCACCATTAATTTCTAGCCCTAATCTTTGTTCTTCCATGGCAGAAAACTAGGGATTTAGGAAGAATTGGGGGGGGGGNGAATTTATACCTCAATTTGGCGTCGGATTCCGAAACTAATTACATAGTCGGGCTCGAGGGTTAATGGCTAAATGGATTATGGTTCGAACTTCAGGTTTTGACTAAGCAGGCCCGGGGTCGATTTTTGAACTTTTGGGGGATAATTTGGGAATTCTAAATTTATGCATTTTAATTGATTCCTTTAGAAATATTTGATATTATTGAGTCAATTGTGGTTAATACGAGTGGTTTGGAGGCGGATTCTACGGGAAAAGTTGTGGTTAAGCATTGAGTGATCTTTCGAGCGAGGTAAGTGTTATGTCTAACCTTGAATTGAGAAATTAGGAACCCTACGAATATGTTCTACGTGAATTTCATGTGAGCGGCGTATATATGAGGTGACGAGTGCTTATGCGCCGACGAATTATCTGTTTTCCCTGTTTTTCCATTTTTCTTTAATTATTTCTTTCTCTGCCTTAATTGTTATATTCTCTAAATGTGTTTCCATGCCTAACTGATACCTGTTAATCGATGTCTTTTCCTGCTTATGATATTAAATCTTTTCATAGTTTCATGATCTCCTGCTATTTGATCAAGTTGGTTTATTGCACCTTCTAATTGTAAATTTCTGGACTCGTCTCGCTGTGTAGTATTACTTATGTAGATTCTCATTGTGTACAAGGTTCCCTATTTGGTTCAGTTTGGTATTTATGGATTGTAAAGACTTTTCGTGATTTGAATTGTAAATTTTACTGTGCACATTGAGTATTTAATATTGATATGGTAGGATCGGGTTGCACGCCGCAACAAGTGAAATAAGGGTGGAATGATGTGGTGGAATAAGGGTGAATATATATTGTACGGTAGGATCACATTGCACGCTGCAATAGGTGTAATAAGGGTGAATTATGATACCGATATTGTAATATGGTGGGATCGGGTTGCGCGCTGCAACACACACACACACACATATATTCATTGTTGTTAATGTTGTTACGAGAAAATAAGGGAGGATTATGTGATGTACGGTGGGATCGGGTTGCACGCTGCAACAACCTATATGTTTCATTTTCCCTAAGTTGTGTTAGTTTTAAGGTACTTTCTTTTGAACTTAAGGATTGGTAATTCTGAACGTCGCTGGCTTATTTTATGAAGTTGTAGGTATTATTTTCAATTGACTGCTATATTGTCTACAGGTTGTAGTGTGAGTGACCCGTCTTAGCCTCGTTACTACTTCGTTGATGTTAGGCTCGGCAATTACAGAGTACATGGGGTCGGTTGTACTCATACTACACTCTGCACTTCTTGTGCAGATTTTGGCATTGGTCCCAACTGATCGAGAGGCGTAGTAGTTTGGACAGGTTCATTGGAGACTCAAGGTAGATCTGTTCGTGTCCGCAGACCTTGAAGTCCCCTTCTATCTTTTCCTAGTTTTACTGTTTGTTTTCGTTCAAACAGTTGTATTTCTTTCAGACTTTGTTTGTAGAAAATTCTAGAAGTTCGTGAATTGTGACTCCATATCCGGATTGTAGTAAATATTATGGGAATTTATATTATTCCGCACTCGTTTTATTTCGTTTTAGCTTAATTGACTTTATTTACTGAATTGAATAATAATTGGCTTAATGATTCACTAACATTGGCTTACCTAGCAAGTGAATGATAAGCGCCATCATGGTCCCAAAGGTGGGAATTCCAGGTCGTGACAAGTTGGTATCAGAGCACTAGGTTTCCTAGGTCTAACAATTCACAAGCAAGCTTAGGAGAGTCTAGAGGACCGGTACAGATACGTACGCGCTTATCTTCCAGAGGCTATGAAGTTTAAGAAACATTTGACTTCTATTCTTATTTGTCATGCAATTTTATTTTATCATTGCTGATTGAACTCTTCTATTCTTGTCCTTCCGTAAATGGCGAGAACACGTGCTACATTTTCATCTAGACAGCAGCCGAAGCTCCCAGTGGCTGATCTCGAGCAGCAGCACCAACAGTGGAGCCCCAGGTGGAGTTTGATGAGGAGGTTCCAACCCAGACTGTGCCTGCTGGACCAGCTCAGGTTCTGGAGGGGTTCATCGCCACCCATTGCTTTGAATGCTTTGGTCCATTTGGTGGGGCTTATGGAGAGTGTGGCCTAGGCCGGTACATTTCATATGGCACCAGCCATCTCTTAGGCTGGGGGAGGAGCATAGACTCCCGATACTCACACTCCAGAGCATATGGCTCCTCAGTATCAGACTCCAGTAGCCCCGCCAGTTGGGATTGTTCAGCCAGTTATTGCGGCATAGGCCGGTGATGGACCCGCCATGCTTTTGAGGCTTTATGGAGATTAGATAGGTTTAATAAGTTCTTTCCAGTTCACTTCAGTGGTGCATCTTCAAAGGACTCCCAGGAGTATCTTGACAGTTGTCATGAGGTGCTAACTAATGGGGTCGATTTTACTGCATTTCAGATGAAAAATTCCGCCAAGAAATGGTGGAGATAGTATTTGTTGACCAGACCAGCTGGGTTGCCTTCTCTTACTTGGGACCAGTTCTCTTACCTCTTCCTAGAGAATTTCCTCCCTATCACATTGAGAGAGGAGTATCAAGGTCAGTTCGAGCGTTTTCGGCAGGGAAGTATTACTGTTACTCAATATAAGACCCGCTTTTTGGATTTGGCCCGTCATGCTATTATTCTGATTTCTACCGAGAGAGACAGAGGGTGAGGAGGTTTATTGAGGGACTTGCTCAGCCTATCAAGTTGTAGATGTTTAAGGAGACTGGGAGTGAGATTTCTTTTCAGGCGGTTGCTAATGTCGCCAGGCGAGTCGAGATGGTTCTTGATCAGAGAGGAGGTTAGGGTTCTGACAAGAGGCCTCATCACCCCGGTGGGTTCAGTGGTGCCTCATCTGGAGGTAGGGGTACTTTTGGTAAAGGTCATCCTCCCAGGCTGTTTCACTCAGCACTTCATCCATCCCACAGTGCTTCACGGAGTCGTGGTTCTTATGTGCCTCATTTTGGATAGCCAGCCTACAGTGCACCACCAGCTCCTATCAGTGCACCTCCTATTAAGAGTTATTATCGTGGTTATCCGGACCGTTCCGGTCAGTCTCAGTTTTCGCAGCCACAAAACCAGGATGGATGTTTCGAGTGTGGTGGTTATGGGAATATCAGGAGTACCTATCCGAGGTTATTGGGAGTCATGCCACATCATCAAGGTTCTCCTGCCATGGTCCCTGCACTACTTGCTTCATCGCCTCAGCCAACCAGAGGCAGGGGTTAGGCAGCCAGAGGTAGAGGTCAGGTTGTTAGAGGTGGAGGCCAACTAGTTAGAGGTTGTCCCAGGGACGTGGTTCAGAGTGGTGGGGCCTAGCCTCGTCGTTATGCTTTCCCAGCCATGCCTAAGGCGGAGTCATCTGACGCTATTATTACAGGTATTGTTTCAGTTTGCAGTATAGATGCTTCAGTTCTATTTGACCCGGGTTCTACTTATTCCTACGTGTCATCCTATTTTGCTTCCTATTTGGTTGTGTCTCGTGATTCTTTGAGTGCTCTTGTGTATGTGTCTACAGTTGTGGGAGATGTTATTGTTGTAGATCATGTTTATCGTTCGTGTGTGGTTACTATTGGGAGTCTTGAGACTAGCGCAGATCTTCTACTTCTCAATATGGTTGATTTTGATGTCATTTTGGGTATAGATTGGATGTCACCTTATCATGCTATAGTGGATTGTCATGCCAAGACGATGACCTTAGCCTTGTCGGGTTTGCCTCGATGGCCATTCTACCAGCAGTGTTATCTCTTATATGAAGGCTTGGTGTATGGTCGATAAGGGGTGTCTAGCTTATTTGGCTTATGTCCGCTATTCTAGTGCGGAGATTCCTTCCATGAATTCAGTGCTAGTTGTCTGTGAGTTTCCAGAGGTGTTTTTTTAGACTTGTTGAGGAAGCCACCGGACAGGGATATTGACTTCTGTATTGATTTCAGTCTGGGCACTCAACCCATTCCTATTCCGCCATACCGTATGGCCCCGCCAGAGTTGAAAGAATTGAAGGAGCAATTGCAGGATTTGCTTGATAAGGGCTTCACTAGACCTAATGTCTGGCCCTGGGGTGAAACTATATTGTTCGTGAAGAAGAAGGATGGATCAATGAAGATGTGCATAGATTATCAGCAGTTGAACAAAGTCACCATCAAGAACAAGTATCCATTGCCGAGGATTGATGACTTATTTGATCAGCTTCAGGGTTCCAAGGTGTGGTCAAAAATTGATTTGAGGTCTTTCTACCATCATTTGAGGATTAGGGCACCTGACGTCCCTATGACAGCTTTTCGGACTTGGTACATGCGCTATGAGTTTCTAGTGATGTCCTTTGGGTTGACAAATGCCCCAGCAACATTTATGGATATGATGAACCTAGTGTTCAAGCCTTATTTGGACTCCTTTGTGATTGTGTTTATTGATTATGTCTTGATCTACTCCCACAGTCGAGAGAAGCACGAGCAACACCTTCAGATTGTACTTCAAACCTTGAAAGATAGCCAGTTATATGCTAAGTTTTCAAAGTGCGAGTTTTGGTTGGATTTAGTCTCTTTCTTGGGGCACATTTTATCAGTAGAGGGTATTCAGGTAGATCCTAAGAAGATTGAGGCATTTTAGAACTGTCCTAGACCCACTTCATCCACGAAGATCAGGAGTTTCTTGGGTTTGGCGGGCTATTACCGTCGATTTGTGGAGTGGTTTTCATCTATAGTAGCCCCGTTGACCAGGTTGACCCAGAAGGGTGCCCCTTTCATATGGTCAGACGAGTGTGAGGCGGGCTTTCAGAAACTCAAGACTGTTTTGACTACAACGTCGGTGTTGGTGTTGCCCATAGGTTCAGGATCTTATACGGTATATTGTGATACATCCCGTGTTGGGCTTGGTGCAGTATTGATGCAGGATGGCAGATTGATTGCATATGCATCGCAGATATTGAAGGTTCATGAGAACAATTACCCTATCCATGAATTAGATTTGGCAGCCATTGTTCATGCGCTAAAGATTTGGAGGCACTATCTTTACGGCATGTCGTGTGAGGTTTTCAAGGATCATCGGAGCCTTCAGTATTTGTTCAAGCAAAAGGATCTCAATTTGAGGCAGAGGAGGTGGTTAGAGCTATTGAAATAGTATGATATCCCCATCTTGTATCATCTCGAGAAGGCTAATGTGGTGGCCGAAGGCCTTGAGTAGAAAGGCAGCGAGTATGAGCACCCTTGCGTTCATTCCAGTCGGTGAGAGACCGCTTGCTTTAGATGTTAAGACTTTGGCCAATCATTTTGTGAGGTTGGATATTTCAGAGCCTAGTCGTGTTCTATCTTGTACAGTCGCTCGTTCCTCCTTATTTCAGCACATCAGGGAGCGTTAGTATGACGACCCTCATTTTCTTATCCTTAGGGACACAGTGCGGCACAGTCGTTCCAAGCAGGTTACTAATTGAGATGATGGAGTTTTGAGGATGGGGGGGCGTGTTTGTGTGCCTAGTGTGGATGGACTTCGTGAGTTGATTCTTGAGGAAGCCCACAACTCCCTGTATTCTATTCATCCGGGCGCCGCAAGATGTATTAAGACTTAAGACAACATTATTGGTGGAGGAGGTTGAAGAAGGATATAGTTGCTTATGTGGCTCGGTGTCTAAATTGTCAACAAGTAAAGTATGAGCATCTGAGACCTGGTGGTTTGCTTCAGAAGATAGAGATTCCTGAGTGGAAATGGAAGCGTATCACTATGGATTTTATTGTTGGACTCCCACGGACTCAGAGGACGTTCGATGGAGTTTGGGTCATTATGGACAGGCTGACCAAGTCAGCTCATTTCATCCCTATGGCAATTACCTATTCTTCAAAGCGGTTAGCTGAGATCTATATCTGCAAGATCGTCCATCTTCGCGGTGTGCCCGTGCCTATCATTTCTTATCGAGATACGTAGTTCACCTCGCACATCTGGAGGGCAGTACAATGTGAGTTGGGCACACGGGTCGAGTTGAGCAAAGAGTTTCATCCTCAGATGGACGGACAGTCCGAGCGCACTATTCATATATTGGAGGATATACTCTGCGCATGTGTTATAGACTTCAGAGTATCGTGGGATCAGTTCTTGCCGCTTCCGGAGTTTTCCTGCAAAAACAGCTACCAGTAGAGCATTCAGATGGATCCCTATGAGGCATTGTACGGTAGGTGGTGTCGGTCGCTAAGTGGATGGTTTGAGTTGGGGGAGGCTCGGTTGTTGGGTACTGATTTGGTACAGGATGCCTTAGATAAGGTTAGGATTATTCAGGATCGACTTCGCACAGCTCATTCCAGGCAGAAGAGTTGTGCCGGCCGTAGAGTTTGTGATGTTGCATTCATGGTCGGAGAGAGAGTGTTTCTTCGGATGTCACCCATGAAGGGTGTGATGAGGTTTGGAAAGAAGGGAAAGTTTAGCCCTAGGTACATCGGACCCTTAGAGATTCTGGAGAGAGTGTGTGAGGTGGCCTACAGGCTCGCATTGCCACCTGGTTTATCAGTTGTTCATCTAGTATTCCATATGTCCATGCTCTGGAAGTATCACGGTGTGTCACGACCAAATTTTCCCTCTGCTGGGTATCGTGATGAAACCTAGTCTTAAGGACTAGGTAAGCCTAACATTTACGGAATAACAACAACAGTAAATAACATCTAATATTTTCTGAAATGAATTCTTTATTCAATAAGCATCTTCCCAAGACCCGGTAGTACAAGTCATAAGCTCTATAGAATTTTACAATAACTTCTAAATACAACTGTTCAGAAATAAATAAAATAGTGTATGACCAAAATGGGACTGTAACTCCGAAACCCATGAACGTTGTAGCACGTTTTACCTTGAGTCTCCATAACAGAAATCCGCTCTGCTAGCTAACGATCAATCGCCTACGCAATACCTGGGATCTGCACAAAAATATGCAGAAGTGTAGTATGAGCAGACCACAGCGGTGCCCAGTAAGTATCAAGACTAACCTCGGTGAAGTAGTGACAAGGACTAGTAAAGACACCCACTGGTCTAATGAACTAAAAAATAATAAATATAGGAACAACGGAATATGATATCTACATAAGTACTACACAATATGGCTAACAATACAGTAAGTTCAATAAGGAAGGAAACAACTAGTATCAGCGGAAAAACCATGAAATAAGACAAACTGAACTGGCTAACCCATAAAACCTCTACCATGACGTACCGTGCCTCCAAAATAAAGACCAACATATCTCTCCGGTATTCAAGGCCTCCTCGCCTCCCTGTACTCTCTCTCCTAATCTCGTCTATCCTCTCGCTCCCGGTCCCACATGCCCTCTAATCGGCGAGCGATCCCTATCACCTGCTGAAATGAAACATATGACTCCAACTCTCGAGCCATGCTGAGCCGAATATCATGCCTGGAGCCCTTCAATGAATCTACGGACTCGCCCCCTAACTGTAGCGACCAAGGCGGGTGCATGTCTGGCCAAATCACTGAATCTGATGGCATACTCTAATACTGACATAGTGCCCTAACGCAACTGCTCAAAATCTGCGCGTTATGCATCCCGAAGGGACTGGGGTAAAAACTCTCTCAAGAACATCTCTGAAAACTGACTCCATGTAAGTGAAGCTGCATCGTCTGGGCTACCCAACTCATATGTCCGCCACCATTGATAAGCCGCTCCCTTAAGCTGGAATGTAGTAAAAGTAACCCCACTCGTCTCAACAATACCCATAGTGCGGAGAATGTGATGGCACTCCTCCGGAAAACCTTGTGCACTCTCTGAAGCCAAACCACTGAATGTAGGAGGGTCATATTTCTTTAACATTGCAAGTCTAATCTTCTCTTCCTCAGATGTTGTTGTCCTAACCACGGGCTAAACTAGGACACAGGTTGTGTCTCCATGACACCTGAAACCTGACCAACATGATCTCGCTGCTCCGATGCGTGGGCGGCGGGAGTCTGAGCTCCTCCCCCGGTCTGTGAAGTAACCGGTGCACCCGGAATCAATCCTGTCTGAGTCAATGTACCAATCATATTCAGGAACTGTACCAAGATCTCCTGAAGTCCGAGGGTAGCAGCAGGCGGCTCCGTTACCTGCCTCCCCAGCTAAAACTATTGGCAGCTCCTCAACGGTTGCTCTGCTAGGTGCCCTAGCTGCGGCACGTGCTCCTCGTCAGCCTCTGCCTCTGCCCCTAGATACATCTGCTCCGGGGGTAAGGTCATTAGGAACTGTGACTCGTGTACTAACCATCTGTGAGACAATGAAATGTTAAAACTTCAAACTTCGAGATCAATGAACTGATACGATAGGAATGAAGGAAGTGAAATTGTCCTAATAGTTCCGTAGTCTCTCGAAGATAAGTACAGACGTCTCCGTACCGATCCTCAAGACTCTACTAAACTCGCTTATGACTCGTAGCACCTATGAACCTAGAGCTCTGATACCAACTGTCACGACCCGATTTTCGCTCTGTTGGGTATCGTGATGGTACCTAGTCTTAACGACTAGGTAAGCCTAACATTTACGTAATAACGACAATAGTAAATAACATCTAATATTTTCTGAAATGAATTCTTTATACAATAAGCATATTCCTAAGACCCGGTAGTACAAGTCATAAGTTCTATAGAATTTTACTATTTATACTATATTAAAAGCACGAAGGCCCTTAGCGAAATGTCATTTGCCTTTTTTACCCTTTAAAATTAAATATTATACAACAAAAGTGTCATTTTATTATTTTCCTAATATATAGGAGTTTTAAGTTAAACTAAATTTTGATAATATTGTCCTAATATTTCGGACTTACACTAACTAGTATATTGGATATAAGTATTTCCTTATTTGAACTTCTATGCAATGAGTCCTAACTCCTGACGCATGCTCTAGGCATGAAAAATGATAAAAAAGAATATCATTTTTTAGAAAAACTTAATATTGTAATTATGTACACTTAATGTTAAATAAAACTATTATAATTGTAATTAATATTTTAAAACTTTATTAAGTTGTGTATTTTTATTTGGATACTAAGCATGAAAACCTAATCAGACCTAATGAATATAACACTTGAGAAGTAAATGAACTTGCATTTTCTAATTCTTTCTGTTAAAATAAACCATTTCCAGACTTTAAGTTGCCCCTAGTCAACTTTTTTATGAGCATAACGTCAACCTCTTCGTTTCAAAGACAGAGAACTTCACTTTTTAATTTATTTTATTTGATAAATTTTTGTTGATAAATGTAATTTTATGTTTATTTATTTTTATATTAGGTCATAAAAACAATAATCATTTTTATAAAATAATCCTATTGAAGTTCGCATAAATTACAATGAGGCATCTAAGAACTTTTACGGGTAGATTTCTTTCTTCATTGAATATTCAAAAAGTCAAATACTTTTCATTAGTTTTAATATTAAATATTTAGGTAATTTTTTAAATAGTATATTTATTGATATAGGATACACGCGCAAAGCGCGTACCCTAAAACTAGTAACTTCTAAACACAACTGTTCAAAAATAAATAAAACAGTGTATGAATAATATATGACGGTGACTCCGAAACCCGCGAATGTTGTAGCAGGTTTTACCTCGAGTTTCCACAACAGAAATGTGTGCTGCTAGCTAACGATCAACCGGCTACACAATAACTGGGTCTGCACAAAAATATGCAGAAGTGTAGTATGAGCACACTACAACGGTGCCCAGTAAGTGTCAAGACTAACCTCAGTGAAGTAGTGATGAGGACTAGTCAAGACACTCACTGGTCTAATGAAATGAACAAGTATAAATATAGGAACAACGGAATATGATATCTACATAAGGACTATACAATATGGCTAACAATATAGTAAGTTCAATAAGGAAGGAAACAATAAGTATCAACGGAAAAACCCTGAAATAACACAAAAGAGTAAATGGAACACAAACTAAATCCGGAATCACATATACAACAAGGACAAGTAATAACTCAGCAATTACAACTACTTTTACATCAAGTCTTAGTCAACTCCGTGAGGTACCGAATCTCAGACAAATCACAACTCACGGGCCCCAATATCTGAACCCTAACATTTGGCATGCCCTCATTTCAACTAATAACTGCATGGACGACTCCCGTGACAATTAGAGTCATTCTCACATAGAAGTCAAATACAACAAAGGTATCTATACTCAACAATAACAAGGAAGCTCCTTAATCCAATTAGAGTGCTTAGCTACGTGTATGCTTGTGCAGGTGTCCTAACGTAGTTCAAACCAGCTAGTAAGCATAAGAAAAGGAAGGGACAACATGTAAGAGAAATATTTTCTCACAACTTTCAATGGAATAAACTCACACAGCTAAGCGCACCATTACACAACACCAACAACAATAATGCCCCCAGGCCAACACAAGTCATCATAAAACAATCTCTGACATAGTCCACCTTGTCTCGCCACGTGTGCAATAGTAAAGTAAATGCCCGCTTTGTCTAGCCACACATGCATAATCATGTTCCCACCTTGTCATGCCACATGCTCAACCCACATATACATATTCCGTCTTGTCACGCCACATGTGCAATATCAATAGAAATCACGGCATGACAGAAAACTCGTGCAAATACCCATAACAATAACCGCACGGCAAAAACCTCGTGCATCACAATAACCACAACCACACGGCAGAAACCTCGTGTATCACCACAACAAGTACAACAACAACAACAACAACAATGATAATAATAATACAAAATACGGTAAATAAATCAATCTCAAGAACCTTCGATCACAAGGAAAAGGGGTAAAACTAGTTAACTAGGAAGAACCATAATAAGGAAAACTAGGCATAATAAGAACAGTTCAACAAGAAAGAAAATAACATTAACAATAGTCCACACTGTACGGTTCAATAACAATAACTAACACGAGCCCAATAATTCCACATAAGGGTAAGTCCACTAAGGCATAGAACCTCTACGCTTATTCTAAGGTTGAGCCATTACATGAGAGGTACATCCAAATAAACTAAAGGTAGGCAGCGAAAAGATCACTATAACTTCAATAAGGGAGGGCATTTACAAAACAGAAATAACTACAACTTCAAATAGGGATAAGCAATTAGGGGGAAGGGAACATGGCAAATGGAAGAAATAACAGTCTCAATTAAGGCACATATCAATAAAATACCAATAAGAGTGAATCATGAAGCAAATAACTCTAATTAAGCAGGTAAAGGTGAATCTAGTAATTAAGGAAGTAATCATAGCAAGAACAACTGCATATTCAATGAATACAAGGATCTAGGAACCTTAAAAGGCTAATTTCCACAAATAAGTTCGGGCACGTACTCGTCACCTCGCGTACAAGGACTACAATAAACATAGAAGACTCAAATCCTAAGGGATAGTTCCCCCACACAAGGTTAGGCAAGATACTTACTTCAAAGAAGAGAACTCAGCACTCTAAAATGAACTCCGGGTGAAAAGACCTTCGGACGACTCAAATCTAATAAAAATAACTTCAAAACACAAATAAAGCTTATAAGGAACTACTACGGATCATAAAGTCTCAATCTTTACAAAAATTTAAAAATCGACCCCTGGGCCCGTACCTCGAAACCTGACAAATTTTACAAAACCCGAACATCCATTCCGGTATGAGTTCAACCATACTAAAATTACCAAATTCTGATACCATTTGTCCCCTCAAATCATGACTTTTTCATTTTGAAAACTTTCTTCAAAAACTAGCATTTTCCTCAACTCAAAACACAAATTAAATGATAAAAATGAATATAAAATCATGGAATATATTAGATTCTAGGTGAAGGACACTTACCCAATCGTTTTGCTTGAAAAAACCCAAAATAAGCTTCCAAAACCGAAGTCCAAAACTCAAAATATGAAGAAAAATGGACAACCCTCGACTTAAATGTTCTGCCAGGAATTCCGCATCTGCGGAGTCGCATTTACGAAAAATAGTCCGCATCTGTGGATCTACAGCCGCACCAGTGGCACCGCAAAAGTGAAAGAGAAACCGCAGAAGCGAGATTCCTCGCAGATGCGATCACAGAACCGCAGAAGCAGCCTTCACACCTGCGTGCCAGCATCTGCAGTAGCGGGCTAGCTCCCAGAACTCAAGGATCACAGAAGCGACCAGGCTCACGAAGAAGCGGAGCCGCACCTACGCTCCAAAGTGTCGCAAGTGCGAGATACCAAAACCAGACCTGCTCAAACTAGGAAAAACATCCAAAATCTCGACCGGGACAAGCCCGGGGCCCCCAGGACCCCGTCCAACATACCAACAAGTTATGAACTTCCAATTCTTCCATTTTCTAACACTCGTGCCGAAACCTATCAACCCAACCCGGAATGACGTCAAATTTTGCGGACAAGTCCCAATTAACATAACAGAGCTATTTCAACTCTCGGAATCGCATTCCGATCCTGATATCACCAAAGTCAACTATTGGTCAACCCTGATGTTTTAAAACGTCAATACCACACAATTATATAATTTAATTATGAGGTACCCAATTTTTCGAATGTTGTCTAACTGGAAGAACCTGGTTCTTCTTGATGTACTTACTTCTACTGTTGCGGAATATTAAAAGCAGTAAAGTAAAAACACAGAGATTTTTACGTGGAAAATACCTGGCTCAAAAGGTGAAAAAACCACGACCTACTCCTCAGTAGGATTTTCTCAAACACTTCACTAAAAACTCTGAGCCAAATGGACTTACAAAATAAACTCTTTTGTAATCCTAGGACTAACTCTAATCCCTTTGTAGTAACTAGCCCCAGCTAATTTCTACAAGCTTCAAGTTAACTCTAACTTGAACAATGCGTACCTATTATAATTGCTTCTATGAAAGCTGAAAGATAAAATATTAAAACTCCTATTACAATCAACTAGACTTAATGATAAACAGATGGAACTGGTTCTTCTAGTTGAACTGTATCCTTTGAATCGCACAATGATTCTGCTAGCAAAATAACTCTGGGAACTTTGCTTTAAGACTTTGATTTACTTCAGCTTTTGTGCGTTAAGAATTCCAGCAGAAATACATCGAGTATTTATAGAGTCAGTTATTGAGCTTGTCGTCCAATTCTAGTCCAACTCTACCTGGGTGAACAAATTCGTATCAAACTCAACTTCCTTTCTTTTGTTACTTTCCTTGCTGAATTCGACTTCAATCTTCTCATCAGTTTGCAACCTTTTCCCATTAGGAGACAATATCTTGGTTCATTAATATTTCACATTCACAAATATCTCCTATGCATATACGGTTCATGTGCCAGCTATTCAGTTCAAGATGTGTGCTCTGATGGACCTGGTTCAACTGGTCAGCCATTTTTCAATCTTCAAAACTATGCAGTGATATGGTCAATAAATTCCCCCTTTTTGATGATGACAAACTATGTGCTTAATCATGTATACACTTCAAACACTTTGTATGGTCTTAAGCTTTAATCATAGAGAAACCAGGTTCATTAGGTTATAAATATCACTTTGAAAAATTTTTTGAAAAAAGTTCAGCATATATCTTCCCTCTTTTGGCATCATCGAAAAGTTTACAAAATGATAAACTCACCAGTGTTGTTAATAATTACTCATGGACATTGAGGCAACTGGAGGTGCAAACATGATTAATCACCATAAGTAACCAATAAATGTAAGATATCTAAGAAATTGAGACAAGTCAATAACAAAATAGCAAAAGTTCATTGATTAGGAACGTACATCAAACACCATACAAACAAAACAAAACAGCCCTAACCATGAGCAAAACAGAATAAAACTAAAAGAAACTAAACAACTGGTCTAAAGAGGGGTTTTGGAAGCTCTGGACAGCCTAAGGATTGGAAGGTGCAGAGGAGATTGTGGTCTTGGATTGTAGGAGAGAAAGCATCTGCTTAAAAACACCCTCGTTCTTTTCTTTCTTCTTTGCTAATTTAGCCCTAAAAGCATCCCTCTCAGCTTCAACCTCAATCACACGAGACTTCAAACGAAGGATCTCCATATCCTTGATCTCACTTTCCTGCACCAGAGTTCTAACTTTGCTATTGACTGGTTGCTTCCTAGATGAACCAGGTTCATCCATAGGAAAATTGACATTGTAGTCACATGTCAGCAAAGTTTCCTTCCCAAAATAGTCTTTGGCAGTAGCCATCTCAGCTTTCTTCACTGGAAACCCAAAATGTGCAAGCACTGTTGTCAGAATGAAGCCATATGGAATTGCGTGTGCTTTGGTTCCATTCACAACTCTGTCCAAGAGTTGGATGATGAAAGCCGGCCAATTGATTTGCTTTCCCCTGTACAAGCACTCCATCAAGGTCAGATCCATATAATTTTCAATGTGCCTTCTTTCTTGTCTAGGTAGTAGGAGCTTGATGACGAACTCGAAGAATAGCTTGTGCTCTGGCTTCATTTCACTCGTGTAGATCGGCCTGGGTTCAATCTCCTTCTCATTATCACTGAAGAATCTGGTGATGTTGATTGCTGAGGCCATCCCATCTAGACAAGGCCATCTTTTCCTTGTGTAGTCATCATAGCCCTCAGCTGGTATGTTCAGAATAACACCCTGTTCTTTAACATCAAAGGAAACTTCAATTCCTTTGACCATAGAGGTGGCCCTGCCTTCTTTGTCAATGGCATATCCCATGAATTCTACCAACTCATCCCTTACCAGCCTACCTTGCATGTGAAGGACCATGTCATTCCAGCCCTGCACCTCCAGAGTTTCCAGAAGATATTTCATTCCAGGCTCCTCTATATCCTTCATCAGCTTACCCTTCAGTATTGTTCTCTTTCCAAACATGGTAACTCTGTCAGTCACCTCTCCTATTTCCTTCTAATCCTCTCCACTCCAGTCTGCATCATCATCCTCTTTCTCAACAATTTTCACTTTCTTTGGCTTGGCCCTGGTCCTCTTAACAGATCTTGTTGGTGTGACAGACATTCTAGCTGACTTCTTTGAAGAAGCCTTAGCCTTTATGGGTTTTGGTGTCTTAGCCACACCTGGAGAAGGTTGCTCCTCCTATTGGACCAGGTCCAACGTCTTCTCTTCAATCTCAATAGCCTCAACAGGCTCTCCAACTTTCGCTTTTCCTTTTGCTGCCCTCTTCTTCTTGCTCTCTTTCAAAGCCTTTTCCAATTTCTCTTCTTCATCTCTCACAGTGCTACGAGTAGCTCTTACTTTTGGAGCAGGAACATCAGCAGCTTCAGAAACTTTTCTTTTCTTTGAAGGAACTGGGTGAGTTGCCTTCTTGGACTTCTGAGTCCTCCTTTTCTTGGGGTTATAGGACTCCCCCAGTTTCTTCAGCCTTTCAGCCAATGTTTCTTCCCCAGATGAAACAGGTTCATCTGTTCCTTTCTTCAGACTTGCAAGACCTGCTACAGCCTCCTCAACTATGCTTCACCCTAAATCTGTGACGTTTTCTCCAACAGTTTCAGGAATGGGACCACAGATAACCAGCGTGGTACCATCCTCCCCATATCCCCTCTCAACTTCTTTTACCTCTCTCTCAAGAGTTCTTTATTTTCTACCAACCTCTCTGCCTTTTAGGTACTTCAACATCAATAACATACCCAACCAATACGAACCTTTTATCAGTAGAAGCAAACTCAGAATTGATTTCAGGATTACCTTTCTCAGAACTGGTTGAACCAGGTGTGTCTTCCTCGTTGGCTGATTTAAAATATTCACTGGACGAATATGACTTAGAACCTTTGTCCGCTTTAATAAGATCCTCCAAGAATTTTGCCCTAGTCCTAGAAGCAACAGATTTTCGGGCAAGAACTTTGACACGGCGATTCTTGGGGGCAGGAGTAGGGTTTGGAGTGGGTTCAGGAATGGATGTATTTTCAGGGGTTGACGAAATATTTTGTGATTGAGAACTGTATACAGATGGAGAACTGGATACAGAATCAGAATTTCCTCCATCGTATCACGATTAGGTGATGAATTAGAAGAAAAAGGGGGTGGTGGTGAAGACATGATTATGTATTGTTAGGAAGAAAAGGCGAGTAATCAATTTTGGTTTGTGTAGAATGAGTTGAACTTGATTTGACGGTTGATTTATGAAGAGAAGAGTAATGATGACCTTTTATAAGATGTGGCCAGGGAGATTTCAACATGCAGAATATGTACTCAAGTAGGAGTCTTATCGCTGAAGGACTGATATTGATTAGACATTTAATTTCACCCTAAAACTAGGCTAATTAAGTGAATAATAGAATTCATGAAACTGGTTCAATTTGGGCAAGTACGAATTATTTGAGTTTGAACCAATTATGGAAAGAATCATGCTCATGTTTGACTGTAATTAGTTCAATAAATGTATGGATACGAGCTCGTACCTTGTCAGTCAGATAAACCAGTAGAGATGAACCAGGTTCATCATGTTGGAGTCCTTAATTTTCCTCAATTTACAAAGATAGAGAAACATCATTAGCAATCAAAGAATCATATTAATACATGGCAAGAGAGTATGACAGTAAAGTCATGATGCTGAGCTATGATTAGACTGGTTGATTATCTATGTTAGTGTTTCTAGCCAAAAAAATCATTTTTTTTCAATCAGGTGATTTTAATCATCCCTAATTCAAGCCCGATTCTCTCAAAATGCTCCCTACTCAGTGCTTTAGTAAAGATATCTGCAACTTGTTGATCAATAGCACAAAATTCAATTGAGATCATTCCCTTTTCATAGTTATCCCTCTGGAAGTGGTGCCTAACATCTATGTGCTTAGTTCTCTTATGATGAACCGGGTTCTTCGTCATACTAATTGCATTAGTGTTGTAACAAAAAAAAGGAATTCATCCCACATCTATACCAAAGTCCATGAGTTGTTGCTTGATCCATAGCAACTGAGCACAGCAGGAGGCTGCAGCCACATATTCAACCTCAGCAGTAGACAGGGCTATTGAATTTTATTTCTTGGTAGCCCAAGACACAAGGCATAACCCAGAAAGTGTGCCATACCTGAAGTACTTTTCTTGTCAACCAGGAATCCTACATAATCAGCATCAGCATATCCTACAAGGTCGAAATTACTACATTTAGGATACCAAAGGCACAAATCAGTGGTGCCTTTCAAATATCTCAAAATTCTCTTTACTGCAGTGAGGTGGGACTCCTTTGGATTTGCCTGAAACCTAGCACACAGTCCCACGCTGAACACAATATCAGGTCTGCTGGCAGTGAGATATAATAGAGACCCAATCTTCCCTCTATATAGCTTCTGATCAACAGATGAACCAGGCTCATCCACATCCAATTTTGTAGTTGTGGCTATGAGAGTGTCTATTTCTTTTGAGTCTTCCATTTTAAACTTCTTGAGCAATTCTTTCACATACTTTTGTTTGTGGATCATTGTTCCACTTGGGTTTTGCTTAATTTGCAAGCCTAAGAAAAAGTTTAGCTCACCCATCATACTCATCTCAAACTCACTTCCCATTAGCATAGCAAATTCCTTGCTCAATTTTTCAAAAGTCGCCCCAAATATAATATCATCCACATCTATTTGCACAACCAAAAGATTCTTACCATTTTCCCTTAAGAACAAGGTACTGTCAATTTTGCCTCGTTTGTACCCATGTTCTAGCAGGAATTTTGATAATCGTTCGTACCATGCTCTTGGTGCTTGTTTGAGACCATATAGAGCCTTGTCGAGTTTGTATACGTGGTCAGGTGACTCCTTGCTTTCAAAACCTGGAGGCTTCTTGACAAATACATCTTCCTTCAGATAGCCATTGAGAAAGACACTCTTAACATCCATCTGATGAGAAGTGAATTCCATGTGTGCAGCAAATGCTATAATAAGTTTGATTGCCTCCAGTCTTGCCACAGGGGCAAAGGTCTCGTCATAGTCAATTCCTTCTTCTTGACTATACCCTTGAACAACTAATCTT
>ML315209.1:0-106246 GCA_005239505.1 Nicotiana paniculata
CTCTTCCAACTCCGACCAGTTTGTCACAATAGGTCCTCAAATGGACCCTGGGATCACCAGTACTGTCGAACATCTCGAACTTGGGAGGTTTGTAACCCTCCGGTAGTTCTACATCAGGATGTATACAGAGATCTTCATACTTCAATCCTTCGATCCCCTTACCACCTTCTATGCCTTGAACTCGGATAGTCAATTTCTTGAGTTCTTCGACCAAGTTCTTGATAAGCTTATCCTTCTCACTGGATTCCAGCGTGTAAGAGATGGGTTGAGTGGAGTGAGGTAGAGTCTCCACGTATATGGAGTTATTCTGGTGGCCTGGTGCCTGAGTATAAAGGTGATCGTTGGTGGAGTTTTGTGGTTCAGGAATGATGGGTGGGGTGCTTCGGGAATGTGACATGTATTTTGTTGGTATTGTGGTGGGATGGTTTGATTTTGCAGTGGAGTTATATAGTGGTAAGTTGCAGGAGGATTCTGTTTGTTGGGGGTATTCTGAGGTGGTGAGGGGTTTTGAGTGTTCGGGTGGATGACATCCGGAACACTAAGTGAGAAGTACAAGTTCGCTAGGTTCCGAACATGCTCAATTTCTCCTTGAAGTTTCAGTAGCCTTTGTTCAAGTTGCGACACAACATCATTCTGGATCTGTGTACCCCAACTTCCCGAAGCCTCTGGGTGTTGAACTGGTGTAGCGTTTTCCTTTCTGATGTTATTCAAGTCTTCCATCTTGCCCTTGCCTTTGCCTTTGGGTGGACTAGGAGGAGCAGAAGGTGGAGGGCCCCTGGATCTTGTATGATATGCTGATGATGCCAGAATCCATGAACCAACCTTTGGGGAAGGGGAATAATCAAAAGAAATAAAATAAAAACAAAAGGTAACAAGTCAGTGAGGGTTATGACGAAAGTATTTGCAGTATTTAAACACATATTGCAGGAATGTAAATGCGCGTCTTAATTTGGGAGCCTCATTGTGCCCGAGGTAGGCCTAGCGACAAGTTGATTTGGAGAACTTAGATACCAAAATGCATCATATCATTAATGTAAATAGACGAATCCCGAAACGATACTAACATACAAATAGGAAATAAGTCACTAATGGCACTTGGCCTTATTATATTTATGAAAGCGAAAAGGTAAATCTAGCCTATTTGGTCCCCGAAGGACCTTCCCCAGATTCGATATTCTTGATTCCATCAACAAGTTCCCCCGCTCACACAATCATGGAAGCAGGTACGCTCTAGCCAGGTGTCCTCCTTCATTCCCCTCAGCGTTCTGTCAATCCTCGATCCTTTTGATGACTTTTCCCCTCCAATTACACTATTAATCGCTCCAGATATTCCAGCTTCTTGTTGGAAAGGACAACCATCTCTTTCCGTTCTTCGATCAGCCCCTTGTTGGTTTCATGTATTTCTCGGTGCTCATTCTCGGAATCGCAGATCCTTTTGCGCAGCCGGTTGTACTTGACCTGAGCCTCGGCATCCTCGTCTATGATTCTATTACCTCGGCTGATTCCTGGCCTCACTGTCCCGTCCAAGTTGTCTTCCAGCCATGCCTGGTAGAAAGGTGCACATCCTGCATGGTATCTGTCTGGTTCAATAGTATTCTTCTCTATGACTATTTTGCAGTGCCACATGTGTTGAGCTTGGCACTTGTAGGGGACGCCGTCGTCCTGGAAATCCGCTCTGAAGTGACCCATATTGGCAACCCTTGGTACAACTTGTTTTCTGCCTGCCTTCCTCATGACTCAGAGAGGAACATAGGGATATATACCGCTCAACCCGATCAACACTAAGTGTGGTGCATCCCTGAATCTGATGATAAATTCGTCCGTCAGGAACCACTCGAACATCCATTGCACCTGTTCCTCGGTCAGATTATCAAAGAATTCCACTCACTCCTTGGCAGTTTCCGGCTGAGCAAATCTTTCCGGAATGTAAGTCATCCGCTTGGGGTGATGGAAAGCAATGTGATCATTCCAAGACCTTCGCGGAAGTTCTTGGCAATATTGACCCTTTTGAAGGTGTTCTAGGAGCCATAACTGCAGCAACAGGTTGCAACCCTCAAAATGTTTCACTCCTCTTTGACAATGCTCCAAGGCTCGGTAAATATCAGCTAAGATCATAGGGACAATGCTAAAGGTTTGCCCATCGATCCCTTCCATCAAGGCCCTGGTTACCATGGCTAGCCTAGTATGCATCTTTTCCTTCTCTGTCGGGAACACTATCAAGCCCAAAAAGCACACAATAAACACGAATACCCTGCGGTGGATGTGACCCAGAGACGTGATGGCAAACTCGTCATGATAGGTACGGTATGATTTGCTGTGACAATATCTTTCATACAATTACTCGAAAGGTATGTAAGATTGTTTCAAACACTCCAATTCAGCATTCTTCTTCGACCCCATCATTTTCAGAAAACTTTTGCCCGTGCGATTCCCAGGTACCAACAGCCCAGGGCTTTCCCAAGCTATCCCAGCAAGTCCTCCTATTTCTTCCAAGAGTGGTGTCATTTCAATATTCCCAAAGTGGAATACAACTCTTTCACTATCCCAAAACAAAGTGGCAGCCTCAATCAACATATTGTTTGGCTGGATGTCCAGAAGAGAAGGTAAATTGCCCAGATGCTTCCTCGTGTGTTTCTTATAAGTTGAAGGAAGGTCTTCCCACCAGTCTAGGAGCATTGGTGGGATATTGCTGACCATACCGAATCTGGGGATCTCGTGCCTCATTTTCTGCAAGACAAAAATAGTTAGGCCTTTTCCCCCACCAGAATCGACTATTTATACACTTATGATTAACATACAGGCATTTAGTTCTCCAAATTAATGCGCAGAACGTGATCGTGTCCATTGGGATTAGAAAACCCCAGTGGACTTTTGGATAAGGCTGTCTTAAAGAGTTATTGTGCGGACGACACATTAACCCGGCTAGGTTTGACCATGATGCATGCACAATACAACAAGAGTACGGCTTCTATGGGGGTTTTAGAATGGTACCCTCGAGCGGACAATTCGAGGGGAAAAGGAACGGAACCATCGATTGCACCGCTGATCGACTGGTTTTACCGCAAATAAGCCTTTTCGAATTTATGGGGTGATATAAATAGGAAGAGCGCGACCACTCATCAAGCGGTTGCTATAGGATTTGTTTTGGCACGAGTGGAGTATGATGTTGAGCATGATTATGCAGCAATAAATAAGCAATAAACAACATGTTGTCATGTATTTGCACGTTATGAAAGCGATAAATACGACAGTTATAATTGAAAAGCGGTTACAAAGGAAATAAGGAAATATGTCAGTTTCATTTTGGGAAAATAAATACTTGGGAAATTAAACAATTAATTGCACATAAAGGGGAAGGGGAAAGGGTGCAAGCATTAACAAAATAAAGCACATTTAGACAAATTCACAAAGCAGTTTGTAATGGTAAAAGCCTAGAATCCCCAGCAGAGTCGCCATGCTGTCGCGCCCCCCTTTTTTCCTCTCCTTTCAGATTGGTCAAGGTTTTTGACATTATTGGGACAACTCATTTCCTTTTGAGAAAAGGGATGTAAGGAATTTGAAGAGTCGCCAACTAACGAATTAAGGTGCGTTAGGGCACCTATTACGAGTCATTTATAACACTAATTGTATAACCAGAGATTGGGTAAGGGCTTGAAGTTACTTCAAGGGGAAGGTGTTAGGCACCCCTCGAAGTCCACAATTGTGGGTCCCGGCCAAATTTACTTTGTGAATTAATCAGGTGCAAATAAGCAGTCTAAGCACACATATGCAAACAAGTAAAGGTTTAACAGATTAGCAGTCTAAGCACACATATGTAAACAAGTAAAGGTTTTAACAGATTATCAGTCTAAGCACACATATGTAACTGGGTGAAAGGGGTACTAAGTTATTTATCCTATAGGATCATATCCATGAAATGCCCGGTAATCACTCCTCAATGAGGGGCTACACGTTGCATTAGCGCACAGGTCATCATATCCTTTTCTACTCATTGTCCCACCCCTTAGCGATTATATAAGCGAGTTGATTAACGAACTCCAAGCGTGTTGTTACCCGACCCTTCCTTGTGGTCCTGGAGGAGTTTAGGACCTATAGGCATGCTGGATCTAGGTGATACAAATTATAATAGGTGATTTATAACAATTTGTATTTAGAGACATGATACCTACGTGTGAGGCTGTTTTAAACCTTTTCATGGACATTTATTTATCTAGTTGAAATAGACAGGATTCAAAACGGATGAAAATAAAGTCCTAAGAACAGGATATCTAATGCACACAGAGATGACTATTTTATTAAGCAGTTTTAATAGCCTAGTGGCATGATTTCTAAATGATCATGAATTATACAGAATCAGAAAAAGAGTGATGGTTTACCACATGTTTCTAATATGCAAAGCAGTAAACGTGAGTGCCCTAAAAAAGGATATCTAATGCACAGATTCAACATAGTTTAATGCAAATAACATATCAATCCTAGAACATGATTTCTAGTGCATCACACAAGCCTAGAACATGATTTCTAGAGCGGAATAGCAGAATGTAAAGCCTATAGACATGATTTCTACCTGACTTTACCCCACATGATCATATAGCTACCCTCTCTTTTCACTAGTTACCCAAATATCTGTTACAAAGGATTATTACAGTCCAAGATTACATAAATTACATAAATGAGGTATAAATTAAACTATAGGGAGCCTGAAGCAGGCCCAAAGCAAACCTGGTAAGGCCAGGCCTTCAATGATCTCAAAATGCCAAAGGATTTCATAGCCAAATTTGTGTCCAGGTGTGTCAGAGTTCCATAAGGACCTCAAGGATCCCGGGCAGCGCTCACACCTAGACTTTTCACAATAAGGATTGAGTATGTGCAGTGTGGAATGGCCAACTCCAGTGTGCTAGAGTTCGGAGGAATCTCATGGGATTCCTAGGCAATACACACACCGGAGGGGCAGAACCTATTGACCTAAGATTAAAGTGGGAGTGCTTGACATAGTTTTGAAAGACTTGGACAAGAAAATAGTATTGAAATGACTCTATAAGAAAGAGGTTTTCTAAAAAAAAGTAGAACTAATTAGTAGTAAAATTAGTTTGAAAACAAATGTGAACACTCGTAGAAAATCAACAAACAACCTAATTGCCTACAGAACAAACAGGTCCAACAACACTTAACAACAAATTTCACACAGGGGTTATGGGAATTAGGGACACATAGAATACACATCAGTGTATAGTAACAACACATAAACAACAGAAAGCACAGAAGTTTTCAAGAGTTTTAATATGTTAGTTATAAAGGGGTAGGTGGTTGAGACATAGAGCAAAGATTTCAGTAAATCCACATAAACATTGAACAGGATTAGGCATACAACTAGAGTTACTTTGTAATACTAGACAACTTAGGAAAGCAGATTAAGTAAGCACCTAAGTGAACAAACTAGGTAAACATCACAAGTATTCATTAGTTAAATATGCTAACATACTGAACAAACAGATTGAAACATGCTTGGTAAAACAGTAGACAAAGTAGACACACTAGTCACAAATAGAACAAAATTCAGACATGCTAGGTGAAACAGTACTTAGGCAATGTAATTTATTCATGCTGAGCAACAAGATAGTAAACAAAAAACAGGATTGAAAATCATAAAACATGAATTAAAACAGCAATGAAACACGTAGAGTTTTGGACTTTGGAATTGAATTAGGACATACCAGTTTAGGAGAGAAAGCACAGAGTATAGAGCAGAAGTTGTATAATAACTAGCATTGTCTTACAACCGGCTAGATAAGTGAATGATTGCAAGTAACAGAGGAAAACAAAGAGAGCCTTTTAAGTGTAAGAGATTTTCTTTGAACTAGTGTTTGTCTTCTTAGAAGTGAGAATAAAGGAGAGTATATATAGCAGTCGAGGGCAGAGTAAAATAAGGTAAAGGAAATCAATCACCAATAATTAAGGAAGCCAAAGAATCAGTCAGGCAAAAAATCAGCATAGTCTTCCCTTAATTAAGGGTAATTAACCAACGGTAAGGACAAAAACTATTTTAGGAAAGAGGTTCAAATCAGACTTAAGTAGAGAGTAAATAATTAGGGGAAATTTACAGATTCAGTCAATACATAAAATCAGCAAAGTCTCCATAATCAAGGGGTAATCAACCAACGGTCAAGAGAAGAACAGTTTTTAAGGAAAGAAATCAAATAAACTTATGTACAAAGTAGGTAATTAGGGGTAAATAAACAAGAGCTTAATTAAGGAAACAAGTAGTAAGAATCAGTAGATATCACAGTCACTCAGAAATAAGGCAAGAAATAATCAAAGGTTGTGAAAAATAGGAAATAACCAGAAATCAGCATATAGGTATCACCATAGCAAATCAGTGAATCAAAGACTCAAAATAATACTGATTTTAAGGACAATAACATGGGTTTCCACGAATAAGCAGATAATCCAAGTATAAACAAAATGGATCGAATCCGAAACCTTAATAGAGACATACTAGGGTAAGATCACCATATATTCAAATTAGACGAAGGAGAAGACATGCGAATCAAAGCACAAAACCAAATCATGTAGAAAATAACACAGACAAGCTCAGAATCCAAATGAAGTGTCAAAAATGGGGGGTTTTAGCATAAACCAGTTAGGGTTAAGGAAAACTTAACAAAATCAGTCGAAAACATATAAGAACGGGAGATTAAACACGTAAGATCAGAAAACGTTTTGAAGAAAGATTTTCAAGAAACCCTAGTTTATGAAGATGGAAAACCATTTGAAAATCAGAAGCTTTTCATAAGAAAACACATGAAACGGGTTAAACTCGTCTTAGATCTGAGAAAGCCAAAGGACGAAATTAGAGTTTTGAAAAATAACATAGAGACGAAGACATAGGCTTAGAAACCCATAGGTTTAGGCAAAAATAGGAAGATCTTACTGGACATCGAGCCAGAATGGCCTGAAACAGGCAAGGAAAAGCCAAGTCGTAAGTGGACTGACCCCTGTCCCTTGAGGACCTTAGAGACAGCAAAACCCGGTGTAAGAGAGTCGTTAGAGGCTTGAGGGTGGTGAGAAACCACCATGGTCGACGGTAGATGAGTGACGACGAGGGGGGAATTAGGATTTGGATTATAGAGAACTCGAGAGAGAAGGGAGATGAGTGAAGGCGAATGAGAGGAGGAAAAATGAGGGGTTTGGGAGGGGGTAGTTTTAGGTTAATTAAGGAAGGAGATAATCTGGGTCGTTGATAAAAAGGATCACGGTCAATATTAAAGAAGACCTGGGTCGGGTAGGGAAATGGTTTGGGCCTAGGCTATATTGGGCTGGTTTGGGCTAGTTAATTAGGCTGAAATTGAAATGAAAATAGAGCCATTTGTTAAATACCCCAAATATAATTAATTAAAATAATTTGTAAAATAATTATTAATTATAAAAATAACTTTTATGCATGGAAATGTTATAAAAATGGTTATTTAGTATTTAAAAATACAAAAGACTAATTTCTGGTAAAAATTGTGCAAAAAATTATATGCATGGGCTATAATTGCAAAGTTATTGCAATTGTAGCCAAAAGGTGCCAATTTGGCTATTTATGAAATAATTTAGACTTAATAGGACCATAAATAGTAATATTAAATCAAGAAATGTTTTGAAGTCATTTGTGATGAAATTTTATGATTGTTTATTAGAAATAAATACTAGGCAAATTAATAAAAAATATGAAAATTATTTAATAATACCAATTAATGCTAATGCATGATTTTGAAGACATATATGCAATTACAAAATTATTTTGGTACAAATTGGGTATCAACAACCCCCGGGCAGATGTCACTATGTTCAGAGGCAGAGGCCGATGAGGAGCACGTGCCGCTGTTAGGGCACCTACCAGAGCAGCAGTTGGGGAGCCGCCAGTAGTTCTAGTTGGGGGGGCAAGTATTGAAGGCGCCTGCTGTTACCCCCGGACTTCAGGAGACTTTAGCACAGTTCCTGAGCATGTTTGGTACATTGGCTCAGGTGGGGTTGATTCCAGTTACACCAGCTACTTCACAGATCGGGGGAGGGTCCAAACTCCCGCAGCCCACACTCCAGAGCAACGAGTTCACATTGGTCAGGTTCCAGGTGTCATGATGACACAATCTGTGGTTCCCGTTCAGCTCATGGTCAGGGCATCTTAGATTTGCAAGGTTCAAGAGATATAACCCTCCTACATTCAGTGAGTTGGGTTTAGAGAGTGCACATGGTTTTTTTGGAGGAGTGCCATAGCATCCTCCGCACTATGGATATTTTTGAGACGAGTGGGGTTGCTTATGCTACATTCCAGCTTAAGGGAGTGGCTTATCAGTGGTGGCAGGCATATGAGTTGGGTAGCCCGGCTGATGCAGCTTCACTTACATGGGTTCAGTTTTCAGAGATGTTTTTGAGAAAGTTTTTACCTCAGCCCCTTCGGGATGCATGGCGCGCGGAGTTGAGCAGTTGCGTCAGGGAACTATGTCAGTATTTGAGTATGTTGTTAGGTTCAGTGATTTGGCCAGACATGCACCTGCTTGGGTCACTACAATTAGAGGGCGAGTCCGTAGATTCATTGAGGGGCTCAGGTATGATATTGGGTTCAGCATGGCTCGAGAGTTGGAGTCATATGTTTCGTTTCAGCAAGAGGTAGGGATCGCTACATGGGACCGGGAGCGAAAGGACAGACGAGATCAGGAGAGAGTATATAGGGAGGAGAGGAGGCCTTGTAGACCATAGATATCTTCTGGTCATTATTTTGGAGGTAAGGTACGACATGGTAGGAGTTTGGTGGGTCAGCCAATTCAGTTGCACTTCTGGCTTCATGTAGTGTTTCAGGTGCTCATGGGTCTCAGAGTACTCGTACTGCTCAGTTCCATAGCCACGTCAGCAGAGAGGTTGCTTTGAGCATGGAGATATCATCCACATGGTGAGAGATTGTCCTAGGCTTTGGGCAGGTGTGTCACAACGAGTTATTCAGGTGAGTAGAGGACGCCCAAGAGGGGGAGGTCCGGCCCATTGATGTGTTCCGTATAGTAGGCTAGAGGTCATTATGCCAGATATTATTATACAGGTATGTTTTGATCCGTTACAGAGGGGCACCATTTGTATTTCATTATAGTTCTGCTGGTCGGGACGAATCCCTTATTTGTTGCTTCATTTATGAGTGAGTTTTTATGCTTTGCATGCTATTTTCGTTTTTGCTCATGTTGGGAGATTCTATAAGTGGTAGCCCGTGTACATCGTTATTTTTATTCATAATTGAGAATGGTGAGACTATAGTGAGTCCTTGTTGTTCATCATGGTAAGCTTGATGTTATTTTTCTTGAGTATTTTGGTTACGAGCTGTGATTTGATACTCTACCGGGGTGAGAGTTCATCGAGTGTTGTGATTTATTGGCAGAGCCGAGTTAGTGGAAGATTTCAATTGGGATATATATTTGATATGTGATTTAGAGTTGAGGACAAGACCCTCGTGATCTCTTGTGACTCGATATGTTTGAACCACGCTGAGTACCACGATGTAAGTTATATAAGGATGGGACCCTTGTGATTGTTCATATTCTTTAATTCTTTCCTTGTTATATTGTTTTGTAGGTTAGTATTGATAGAGAGTTGTGCATGTCAGGCTTGTTTGGTAGTTTCCTTATGTGTTTCTCTTTTCATATCCAGTCAATTTTGTTATGTGATTCTTGAGTTTTAGCTTACGGGGTGTGTGCCTGGTGGTGTTAGTTGTGGCTTGGTGATTTGGGTGTCAAATTATGAGGTCATCGTGTTTCTTGCATTATTATCAGTGTTATGGAGGTTTGAAATAGAGTTCTATCGGTTATGATGCTAATTGCTGGTGCTGGGTTGATTTCGGGCAACTATTGGGATCAGAAGTGTTATTAAGGGCCTATGTGTTATGTTTTATGTTGTCATACCTTGTGGATGTAGGCATGATTTGATGCAGCTGGTTGAGACTGATATCGGATATAGATTTAGAATTGGGTCTTTTGTAAATGAATAGAAGGAGAGAATTTGGGGCATAAGGCTTATCGGTGTTGGTAGAAAGGCTAAATCGCAGTTGATATGGTGTCTTCAGGCTTATGTAGATTGGGGTGACGTGGGATCACCCGCGGGTGTATGTTAGAAGTGTGCTTTCAGTGATTTGATGAGTTCGAGGCGAATCTTGGCACGTTCGAGGACGAACGTTTGTCTTAAGAGGGGGAGAATGTAACGACCCGACCAGTCGTTTTGAGAATTTAAGCTCCGTTCAGCGGCATAAGGCCTAGATCAGCTTCACATTATGTATATCGACCTGCGTGCATGGTTGGATTCAGTTACCGGATGATTCGGGGTCGAATTGGCAGAAGGATTCTAGTTTTGGAAGCTTAAGCGGTGAGAATTTGACAAGAATTTGACTTTTTGTGTAAACGGCTTCGGAATGAGTTATGGATGACGTCGGCAGCTTCGTATGGTGATTTTGGGCTTAAGACAACGTCCGGAATGTGTTTTGGAGGTCCATAGTAGATTTAGGCTTGACTTGGCGAAAGTTGGATTTTTGACGATTTCGGTCGGCAGTGAAAATTTTGATATCGAGCCCGGAATGGAATTTCGAAAGTAGCCATAAGTTCGTAGTGTCATTTGTGACCCGTGTGTGAAATTTGAAGTCATTCGGACTAGGTTTGATAAGTTTCAGCGTCATTTGTAGAATTTGGAAAAAACTTCAAAGTTCCTTAGGCTTGAATCCGTTCTCCATTCATGTTTTTGATGTTGTTCAATGTGTTTTGAAGGCTCGACTAAGATCGTATGGTGTTATAGGATTGGTTGGTATGTTTTCTTGAGGTCCCGAAGGCCTCGGGTGTGTTTCAGATGCTTAACAGATAAATTTTTGGACTTGGCCATTGTTGTAGTTTTTCTGGTGCCTGGTGTTTCGCACATTCAGAGTGGGAACTAAAGATGCGGACTCGCTCGTGCGGAGATGGAAGCGCAGATGGAAGAACTGAGATTTGTCTTGGGGTCGTTGGTGTGAGGAGGTTCCGTATCTGCGATGCCCGCAGATGCACAGAAGGCTTGCAGGTGCGGAGACTGTGGGAGTTAGTGATTTTCGAAGGTGCAACTGGTTGGACCGCAGGTGCAAGGATCGCTGGGAAGAAAAGGTGTTGGAATCAAGGGTTAGGTCATTTCCACTCCTTTTTTTATTTTGACCTCGGGAGAAGGCGATTCTTTGAGGGATTTTCAGAGGAACCTTGTGTAACGATTTCTTACTCAAATTCTGAGTTTTGATCGAGTTCTAGGCATCGAATTTAGATGATTTTTGTACGAGTGGTCTAGTGAGTGAATGGGTGTTATAAATTGGTAACTTTTACCCGATTCCAAGTCGTGGGTACGGGGAGACGTTTTGGGTATTTTTCCTATTTTCTTGCCTTAGCTTCGAATTCATTAGTTAATGTAGTTACTTCTAGTATTATTTACATTATGCAATTTATTTGATTAGATTTGGGTCATTCGGCGTTGGATACTCGTGGCAAGATCGTGGTTTCGGATTGAGTTGAGCGATTCGAAGTAAGTATCTTGTCTAACTTTGTGTGGGGGAACTACCCCTTAAGATTTGAGTCATCTATGTTGATTGTAGTCTGTTTACGTGAGGTGACGTGTGCGTGCTTGGACTTATTTGTGGAAGGTTGGCCTTTTAGGGTTCTTATGTCCTTATATTCGTCGTGTATGATGTTGTCCTTGATACGCTTGAATTCCTATTTGCTAGTTTCACCTCTACATACTTTGATTAGAGATAATTGCTTTAGGATTCACTCCTACTGTCTATTTGACCCTTATTCGACTTAACCAAAGATTTTATCTCTTCTATCGTCGTGCTATATTGTCATAACTGCTTATCTTTAATGGAAATTACTATTTTCTCATCCTATAATTGTTTAGTCTTAATTGGAGTTATGATTATCTTCCGCTGCTTATCCTTACTTGAATTATTGAATATTCCTCGTAATTTCTCAACCTCAAAAGGAGTTTAGATAACCTATATCTTCGATGATTTGCCATTATTTGGAACTATTTGACTCGTGTTGGCTTCTTATTGTTGACTTGAATATTGTGGAATTGTTGCTACATTTTGTTTTCTTTTCCCTTGTTAAGTTGTTCTCTTTATGCCTAGCATTCTTTACTGTGGTTATTCCTTGTGAATGAGTTCTACCGTTTTATTTGTGACTTAAAGTCCTTGAATTGTTTTACTCACCATACTTTGTACTCCTGTCATTGTTGCTTTTGTACTTGTTGTGATGATGTACGAGTTTTTCTGTCGTGTTATAACTGTTATCTATGGCGTATGCGCTGCATATTTACTTTGGGACTACAGACGTATTTCGGGAGATCCCCCCCTCCCCGTACTATATATTTGCTTTGGGACTACGGACGTATTACGGGATATCCTCTCGTACTGCATATTTATTTTGGGACTACAGACGTATTCAGGGAAATCCCCCTGTACTGCATTTTATTTTGGGATTGTGGACGTATTCCGGGAGATCCTCCTGTACTGCATATTTACTTTGGGACTACAGACGTATTCCGGGAGATCCCCCAGCACTGTATATTTATTTTGGGACTACGGACGTATTCCGGGAGATCCTCCTGTACTGCATATTTACTTTGGGACTACAGACGTATTCCGGGAGATCCCCCAGCACTGTATATTTATTTTGGGACTACGGACGTATTCCGGGAGATCCCCCTGTACTGCATAATAAACCAGGGACTATGGGATGGGATCCTGGTAGATTCCCTCGTTGATATATATGTGTCCGGAGCCGTTAATATTTTATGCTTAGGTGCCATAGGGTGAACTATACTCGAACGATATTTACTTAAAAATTTGTATTTGAAAAGTATTTATCTTGAAGAAACTATATTTGAAGAATGTTTAATTGAAAAGTATATTTGAAAAGCATTTATCTTGAAGAAACTATGTTTGAAAGACATTTATTTGAAGAGTATATCTGAAAAGCATTTATCTTGAAGAAACTATGTTTGAAAGACATTTATTTGAAGAGTATATCTGAAAAGCATTTATCTTGAAAGAACTATGTTCGAAGGACAATTATTTGGAAAATTTATATTTGAAGGATATTTATTTGAGAAGTATATTTTAAAAGAATTTCCTATTGGAAAGTATTATATTCTAAAGATCCCAACATAAAAACTTACTGGTGAAAGTTTACACTTGAAGGATTTGACTAATTTATTGGGGTTGTTGGCTAAGGCCTTATGTGGAAACTATTGTAGTGCTGAG
This sequence comes from Nicotiana paniculata, assembly GCA_005239505.1. NCBI lineage: Eukaryota > Viridiplantae > Streptophyta > Magnoliopsida > Solanales > Solanaceae > Nicotiana > Nicotiana paniculata. The sequence goes on from ML315209.1 coordinate 13,289, forward strand.
GTACTACTTGCTCTTACGTTATTGTGATTTTCGGATTTGGATTGTGTTCCCGTCTATCCTTCTGTGTCTTACTATGATCTTCCGATATTACTTGCTATTTTTCTCCCATTGTTGTTGTTGCTATGGTGTTAGCCATATCGTGTAGTCAGTAGATAGATGTCATTTCCTGTCATTCCTATACTTATGCTTGTTCAGTTTATTAGACCAATGGTGTCTTGACTAGTCCTCGTCACTCCTTCACCGAGGTTAGTCTTGATACTTACTGGGCACCGCTGTGGTGTGGTCATACTACACTTCTGCATATTTTTGTGCAGATCCAGGTATTGATCGTTAGTAGTTGTGCGGATCCTTGCTGAGGAGACTCAAGGTAAACCTGTTGCTGCGTTCGCAGGCTTCAGAGTCACCTTCTTACTTTGTATTCAACTGTTTTTACTCATTTCCAAATAGTCGTATTTAGAAGTTTTAGTAAACTTTGTAGAGCTTATGACTTGTACTACCGATTTTGGAAAATTATAAATTCTGTAAAGACTTATATATCGAGACTGTTAGATTTTCCTTTATTATTGTTGTTATTCAGTACATGTTAGGCTTACCTAGTCCCTAAGACTAGGTGCCATCACGATACCCAACAGAGGAAAAATTGGGTCGTGACATCAAGTGACTCACCAGTTAAGCAGAAAAAATGCACAAACTAATATAAGTCCACAATATAGCAATATTTCATAACTGAATGGCCTTGGCTTCCAGCCGACCAAAGTCAGAATATAGAATGCAAAATCAGGATAACTATTAGGTCTAGTAAGGCTATATCGAGTTCATAAAGAGGTAGTCGAAGCTGCTCTAAAAGGAGTGGGGTAAGGGTTTATATAATGATAAAAATCAACACATAAACATGGAAAATAAATCATTCAGATGCAAGTAGGTTAGAAAGAAAATATTCTAGAATCAATTAGAGGTAATCTAGGCCACAAATCAAGGATTTAGTAAATTAGGGAAACACACAAAATTATTCAGAATATTTAAGGAAAAACAAATAACACCAAGAATACAAAATCGTTCAGAATATTTAAGGCAGACATTAAGGTAAAAATTAGGGAAACACAAAATCATTCAGAATATTTAGGCAAATATTAAAGTAAAAATTAGGGAAACACAAGGAAAGAGAGTAATCGAACACAGAAATGGAAAGATTATCAGAGTCAGTAAGAAAAAGGGAAAAATTTCAAACCCTAGTTTTAGGGAAAGTGTGAAATCAATGGGATATACAAAAATAAAGTAAAAATCACACATAATAGGATGAATAGAGGCAGAATAGAGTTAAAATCAGAAAATCGGACCTATTTTGATTCGATTGAAAAGGTTTGAAAACCCTAATTTGGGGTAGCTAAGAATCATCAACAGATATGGAAAATATTCGCTGCTCACAAAGAATCGATGATGAACATAGACAGAATAGCCACAAAAATCAGATATTTGAACCGATTTGGTTCGACTTTGGCGAGATTTGCTTGCCATGTTAGGAAGAAACTAGGTAATATCATAGACGAGTAACCAGTAGTGAGGGGGGTAAATAAGGCAAGATAATCCATGGTGGATTCCATTTTGGGATCGGATTTGGAGGGGTTGAGAGAGACGGCGGCTAGGTTCATGGGAGATGAGAGACGAGAGGATTCAAGGGCGGCGGGGTGGTGAGGAGTGATTAGGGTTAGGGGTTTGGGCATAGTTAAAGAGGAGGGTGTAACGTGGACCGTTGATCTCAGAGATCCACGACCACGATTTGAAGGGATTCTGGGTCGGGTGGTTTAAACGAGTATGGGGTTAGGCTAATAGGTCTTGGGCCAGGGGTAATTGGAATAGTGTAAGGGTGTTGGGATATTGTATTGAGTAGTTTTAGGTCCGAAAAATAGGAGGAATTTAGGGCTAGATTTAAATACCCAATTTTAATCAAATAAATAATTTATAAGAATAATAAATAAATACCAAAATATAATTTGTGCCTAAAAATTATTAAAATAATTACTTAACATTATAAAAATATAAAAAGTTCATTTGTTGCAAAAATAATGTAATTATGTATGCGTATGTGCTATTATTGCAAAAATATGCAATTTAGCCAAAAATACAATTGTAATTATAAGAAATGCACTAAAAATATTCAAAACCTAATATTGATATAAATGACACATTTAGGTGATTAAATCATCATAAAAATAATTTGGAAGGTGATTATTAGATATTTATATAATAAAATACAGAAATAAATTAGTTTAAAGTCTTCAAAATTATGGAAAATTATAAAAGGTACTTGTATAAATCAAATGATGATTCATATGAATTATTTTGAAAGTCTCTCTCTCTCTCTCTCTCTCTCTCTCTCTCTCTATATATATATATATATATATATATATATATATATATATATATATATATATATATATATATATATGGAAAATATGAAGAAATAATTGGGTATCAACAACTCTCCCTCTTTACCCGGGAAGGATGAAAACGTTGTCGGGTAAAGAAATGATGATCGATTTTGACCAAATGGGGTGATTTCTAAAACTATAGGCCGGACCCTGGTTTCTGAGCTGCCTACATATCCCTGGTTTTACAGGAATCAGGCCATGTGTAGTACTGGATCCAATATTGGAATAAGCAGATGGAGTTGTTATAAGAACGGACAAGCTTTTCTAGATAGGACGAGATAGAAATTGTTAATGGATGTACCTTGGAATGGTTATGGATATTTGAACGGTTATCATATGGGAGTTGGTTACGGGCGGTAGTTGGTTACGTTTGAAATAACTACAAGATGTGAACGGAAACTGGAGTGAAGATTGCTCATGTTTGGAGAACGGTTACTTCCTGGATTACCTGCAAAACTTAAAACACGATGCATGAAAATATATAAGGATTATTGCGAGAATTTAAACATGATGCAAATTCCCTTTGGACCATGGAGATCGTCTTTGGATGGTGAGGATGATATCCTTAGACCATGACGTCCCGGGCCATGAATCGTGAGATAGGGGATTCGCAGGCCATGAAATGATGTTCTCGGGCCATGAAGATGGTGCCTCTGAACCATGACGCCTTTGAATAATGATGTGCAATATTGAGAGATCCTCAGGCCATGGCATGATGTCTTCCGGCTATGAGGATGATGCCTTCGGACTATGACGCCTTCAGACAATGGCGATATTTCAGCCCATGAGATGCAAAGACATGATGTTTGGTTATGTGGAGTGAAACAAAACAGAGCTTAGTCTTATGTAAGATCGGGGCCACAGCTTAGCCTCGAGGTAGAGAATAGTGCAAGGTTTCAAATAACATGGCATTTTTGGTTATGCAAGGAAAGACAATGTTTAGTCTCATGCAATAGAGGAGGCAGGGCTTAGCCTCATGCAAGATGGAGACAATGCTTAGTCTCATGCAAGGGAAGGCGGTGCTTAGCCTTATGCAATTGAGGAGGCAGGGCTTAGCCTCATGCAAGGTGGATACAATGCTTAGTCTCATGCAAGGGAAGGCAGTGCTTAGACTTATGCAATTAAGGAGGCCGGGCTTAGCCTCATGCAAGATGGAGACAATGCTTAGTCTCATGCAAGGGAAGGCAGTGCTTAGCCTTATGCAATTAAGGAGGTCGGGCTTAGCCTCGTGCAAGATGGAGACAATGCTTAGTCTCATGCAAGGGAAGGCAGTGCTTAGCCTTATGCAATTAAGGAGGTCGGGCTTAGCCTCGTGCAAGATGGAGACAATGCTTAGTCTCATGCAAGGGAAGGCAGTGCTTAGCCTTATGCAATTAAGGAGGCCGGGCTTAGCCTTATGCAAGATTGGAGACAATGCTTAGTCTCGTGCGATGGGAAGGCAGAGCTTAGCCTTATGCAGTTGAGGAGACAGGGCTTAGTCTCATGCAAGGATGGAAACTGGGCTTAGTCTCGTGCGATGGGAAGACAGAGCTTAGCCTTATGCAGTTGAGGAGACACGACTTAGTCTCATGCAAGGACGGATACTGGGCTTAGTCTCATGCAATAGGAAAGATAGAGCTTAGCCTTATGCAGTTGAGGAGGCAGGGCTTAGTCTCATGAAAGGTGGAGACTGATCTTAGTCTCATGCAATGGGAAGGTAGAGCTTAGCCTTATGCATTTGAGGAGGCAAAGCTTAGCCTCATGCAAGGATGGAGACTGGTCTTAGTCTCATGTAATAGGAAAGGCAGAGCTTAGCCTTATGCAATTGAAGAGGCAGGCTTAGCCTCATGCAAGGTGGAGACTGAGCTTAGCCCTATGCAATGGGAAGGCAGAGCTTATCCTTATGCAATTGAGGATGCATGGTTTAGCCTCATGCAATGTGGAGGCTGAGCTTAGTCTCATGCAATGAACAAATAGTAGGTAGGAACAGAGTATTTCTTAGTTGGAGATATATTTGCGTTTAGCAGCTTCTGCATTATGAAGACAGTGATTCTAAGATGCGCACGTACTTGCAGTTATTTCTTGTTCCTGCATCCAAAGGAAATTGTGAGTTTTACGGGGAGGTTGGTTTGTGCCTTCTCCTGCTTGCTTTTCTTTGCTCCGAATTGAAATCCCGCTCGAGTTACCATGGGTAGCATCCAGCTAAAAATAAAGTTTTAGAAAAACATGCGTGCATAGCTATTTAAAACACAGTAATATGCAATATTAAATAAATTAGATGAACCAGTAACTGTGACACTATCAGAGACATTTCGACCTCCTAGTCGTAGAATTTTGAGGGTCCTACTCAAAATTTTGCCCCGGTTTTTCAGACGTTTTTCTGGATGTTCCGCATACGGTGCCGTTGGCTGAACTTGCTTCAGAATTTTGAGGGTCCTCCTCAAAATTCTGCCCCAGTTTCTGATTGTGGGGAAAATGAAAATTTTATTGAATTGTGACCGAAACCACTGGGCTGCCTACATACCTCCTCTTAAATGGGAATTAGGTCAAGTGTAGTTTAGTTACATCAGATTGCATAAATGTAAACAACTTAAACATAATATCTTTTGACTGCGTCTGAATTGATAGGCTTTATCCAAATATCTCCGTCCATTTCTGCGAGTATGAGTGCTCCTCCTGTTAGTACTCTGTGAACCATTTAGGGTCTTTTCCAGTTGGGTGAGAATTTTCCTTTGGCTTCATCTTGATATGGAAAGATCCGTTTCAGCACTAGCTTCCCCGGTGCGAACTGTCTAGGTTTGACCCTTTTGTTGAAAGCTCTGGACATTCTGTTTTGATAAAGCTGACCATGACACACTGCATTCATTCTTTTCCCGTCAATGAGAGATAATTGCTCATAGCGACTTCTTACCCACTCTGCGTCACTGGGTTTGGCTTCCTGTATAATTCTCAAGGAAGGAATTTCTACCTCGACGGGAATGACGACTTCAGTACCGTAGACTAGTAAGTAAGGAGTTGCCCCGGTTGATGTGGCGGACTGTAGTACGGTATCCCAATAAGGCAAATGGTAACTTCTCGTGCCATTGCTTGTGATTTTCTACCATCTTCCTCGATATCTTTTTAATGTTCTTGTTGGCGGCCTCCACGACTCCATTCATTTGGGGACGGTATGCTGTGGAATTCTTGTGCTTGATTTTGAAGGTCTCGCACATAGCTTTCATTAGGTCACTGTTGAGATTGGCGGCGTTTCAGTGATGATGGACTCCGACACCCCGAATCTGCAAAAATACGATCTCTGACAATTTCCTCAGGTATGACGTCTTCTTCTTCTATCTATTCCGAGTCACTATCCTTATGTTGCATTGTCTCATTACATGTCACAATCGTTGGTTCATCAAGATAAGAAATAGTAATGCGGTAGATAAAAATATAGAGAATAGTAATAAATAATAAAACATTAAGCCATTGATAAATGTCAAACGAAAAATGATTTTAATGATTTAAAAAGGTTTCCAAAACAAAATACTGAAAATGTTTTAAAATTCTCAAAAGGATCATTCTCAAAATAAAATAAAATAAAATAAAATAAATGACACTAGTAGTCATGCTACCTCGGGACTCGGCGGGCCCTTGATGGTGTGGCTTTCCAGTTCATGAGGACAACTCCCTTTCCCACTGTCTGGATGACGAGGCCTTCCTCCTCCTCCTTCTCCTCCTCAACTATTACACTACAGTCCCTGTGTTCATATTCTAAGAATAGATTCCTCAAACCAGCTAACACTTCGTCTTCTTCGGATCCCCACATCATATCAGCTTGATGGAAGGATTGGCTCAAATACGGTATTGGCTGTTCAAGGGGGTAGTAAGGACCGAGCCATGGTGGCGACCAATTCTTATAATCATGCCAGGTGTACTGATATACCAATCCGAAGGTCACCGAAGGCCGTGCCGTGATGTTTTAGCTGTATTGGTTTTGCAATACCCTGGAGATTCTTTCCGAGCCCTTTGCCAGGTTCATATCCTGCCCATGCCAGTATGCTTTCTATTTTGCTACTCCACCACTTGTCCTTCTCAATTTCATTAACACGCTCAATGCGATGGTAAGTATCTCCACCCAACTTCCTTTTATTTTCCACGTCTGGAACAGTCTGATTGGTGTAAATGGGGTTACTCCCATCCCCGTGAATGATCACCTCCTGATGGTTCCATTCAAACTTCACAGCCTGGTGCAGAGTAGATATTACAGCCCCATCGGTGTGTATCCAAAAGTCATCCCAATAATAAATTGTATGATGCGGATATGTCGAGTACTTGAAATTCGACATCAAACCAAGTTGGGCCTATTTGTAAGAAAAGGTTGGTTTCTCCGGTTGTGGCCCTTTGAGATCTATCGAACACTTTTACATTCATAGTTCCTGCTCGTATCTCATGAAAACTTTTACCCAATCTCTTCAAATGACCGTATCTCATGCAAACCTTTACCCAATCTCTTCAAAGTCGTCAATGGACAGATGTGACTTGAACCTCCATCTATCAAAACCCTGGAAATGAATTTGTCTTCACACTGTACGGTGATATGCAGTTCTCTGTTGTGGCTCAATCCCTCCGGTGGCAATTCATCTTCATGGAATGTGATCTTATGGCTCTCCAGTACTTGTCCTACCATGTTATCCATTTCCCCACTGGTAATGTTGTTGGGCACGTAAGATTCGTTCAATAACTTCATCAAGGCATTCCTATGTGCTTCAGAATTCTGCAGTAATGATAAAATAGATATCTGAGCAGGGGTTTTGTTCAGATGATCCACTACAGAGTATTCTCTCGCTTGCACCTTTCTCCAAAGATCATCCGGGTCGATTTTAGTGATAGGTTGTTTGGAGGCGGCTTCTTTACTTGTTCCCCTAGATGCTCAGGTGTGTAAACTCTGCTAGTCCCGGTCATCCCTTAGTCTGCACCAGTTTCTTCCATTTTCGCTTTTCCTTTCCTTCTGGCTTCTGCAACATAGTCCCAGGGTACGACTTTGGAATTAAAGGATGGTGCAGGTGCTACCGTCACAGTGAAAGGCATGGTCACTTCTACTTCAAACGGAGCAGGTGCAACTGCAGGTATTGTTACTTCAACTTCGAACGGAGTTGGTGCGATTACTTCAACTTCGACCGGTGGCTGTATCTGCACCACAATAGGAGTGAGAGTGAATGCAGGTTTCTTAGGATCATCCCCTTCTCGAATGAGCCCAATTGACCCTTCCGGGTCCCATTCTTCATCAATTTCTATCACATTTACTTCCTTGCCCCTGTGATCCGGGAGGGGATTGTTGCGGACGTTTGGTGCAGCCTCTTTTGCTTGTATAAACTTGGTATCAATTAACCTCTGGATCTTGTCTTTCAGAGTGCGACATTCGTAAATGGTATGACCTTTCATGCCAGAATGGTAGACACATGTCTTATTTGGATTGACCCATTGAGAGGAGTTTTCTATGGCCACAACGGAAATATGAGTGACATAACCAGCAACTTTCAATCTCTCATATAACTGATCGATAGGTTCAGCAATAGGGGTGTAATTTCTGGGCGGCTTGCGGCTGAAATTTGGTCTGGGTTTTTGATAGTTTTGGCGGGCTGGCGGTGAGTGGTAATATGCTGGCTGGGTGTTATGTGGGAGGAGGTGTTTGGTATGTGAGAGGATATTTTAGACCTTGGGCTACCATCATGGGCCCCTACTTCCCTCTTCTTGGACATGCTTCCTGACTGCAAGGTCTTGTTGGTAGCTTGTAATGCCTCAAAATTGGATACCATCCCACTTTTAATTCCTTCTTCAATTCTTTCTCCCAATTTGATGATGTCGGAGAATTTGTGATTTTTAATAACCATTAATAGTATTGCGGATCCTGGGCCCGAAAAAAGAATTTGTTCATCTGCTCTTTTTCGAATGTCGGCCTTAATTTTGCATCTTATGATCTCCATCGAGTAGCATACTCATGGAAAGTCTTTGTCGGCTTCTTCTTAAGATTCTGGATATAGAAGACATCTGGAGCATTCTCCGTATTGAATCTGAACCGGTCCATGAAATTCGACGCCATGCATACCCAATTAACCTACTTCTTTGGATTTTGACTAATATACCAAGATAGGGCGTCTCCGGTGAGACTCCTCATGAATAACTTCATGCGGATTCTTTCTTCTTTTCCAACTCCTATGAGCTTGTCACAATATATCCTCAGATGTAACTTTGGGTCACCTGTTCCATCAAACATTTCGAACTAGGGAGGTTTGTAACCCTCTGGCAGTTCTATGTCCGGCTGAATACACAAATCTTCATAGTTCAAACCCTCGATGCCTTTACCCCCTTCGACACCTTGGACTCGACTTGTGAGCTTCTTAAGTTCCTTCACCATATTCTTGATGAGCAGGTCCTTCTCGACGGATTCTGGTGTGTATGGAGTTTGTTATGAAGTGTGAGGTAAGGTTTCTATGTATATAGGATTACTTTGGTGGACTCTAGGGATTTGGGTGTAGTGGTTTGGTTGAGTTATGTGGATCAGGGGTAGGTTGTGGTGTGTTTTGAGGAGTATGTTAGGTGGTAGTTTGTGGGTGCTGGGTTGGATGATGTTGGTGCTGAGGAGGAGTTGGTACCGGTGGAGGATTAGGATTTTTGGGAGGTGTGGCGTATTGATGAGGTGCGGGAGGATTTTGAAGATGCTGGTTTGGTGTGTTTTGAGGAGGCGGTGGGTTTTGCGCGTTCTGTTGGTTGATATCTGGGACGTTCAAGGTGAGGGAGAGGTTTGCCAAGTTATGGACCTGCTCAAGTTCCCCTTGTAACTCCAGTATTTTCTGCTCTTTCGTAGGACCAAATGATTCTGTGTCGGAGTACTCCGACCATCTGAAGTCTCAACATTCTCTGCATGCGTACCGTTGTCTTTCCTGATACCACTCATGTCGTCTATCTTAGCTTTTCCCTTATTTTTAGGATCACTTGCCGATGATGCCAGTATGCACGAACCAACCTTAGGGGATGGAAATTATCACAACAAAGAAAAGGAAAAGGTAAACGAGTCAGTTGGGAGTTTTGAAAGGATATTTGCAGTATTTAAACACGTATTGCGGAATTATAAATTCGCGTCCTAATTTTTGGGGACCTCATTTTGCCCGAGGTAGGCCTAGCGACATATAGATTTGGAGAAACTCAATGCCGATAATTGCGTTATTTCATTAATATGATAAATATACCAAATCCCTACTAAAACGACAATAATTATAAAGATTTGCTAGTGGTATTTGCCTTATCACAATCGAATTCTAAAACGACTCTAAAATAAGTAAACATCAATTCTAATCTACTCGGTCCTAGAGGGACCTTCTCCAAACTAGGCCTTCTTGGCCCCATCAATCAGATTCACCAGATCGCGCCTTCTGCATTCTGACAATCCGAGACCCTTTTCCTCCTCCAGATTCGACTATTTACACATTAATGATTAGCATACGACACGTTTTCTCCAAATAATGCACATATCATGATTGTGCCCCTTGGGATTATGGAAATCCCGATGGGCTTTGGACAAGGTTTTCCTTAGAAAGTTATCATGCAGATGGTGTTCTGACCCATTCTAGGTTTAGACATGATGCATGAACAGTTAATATCAGAGTGGGGGTTTCTAGAAGAGTCTAGACCGTACCTTCAAGTGGACAACTTGAGAATAAAAGGCACGAAACCATCGATTGCACCGTTGATCGATTAGTTTTACCACAAATAAGCCTTTCCAAATTTAAAAAGGGTGATATAGGAAGAGCACGGACACTCATCAAGTGCCACTATGGTATTAATTACGCACGAGTGGAATATGATGTGGAGCATGCTTTATGCAAAGATAAAACAACACGGTTTCAAGTATTTTGCATGATGAAAGCGATAATGCAGTATTTAATAAATGTAAAGAAAAAAAAGGAAGAAAAAGAGGAAAGAAGTTAGTTCGCATAATGTGAAAAAATTCTAATAAAGCAAATAAAAGGGTGAGGATTGGGAAAGAAATGATATAACAAAATTTAAAAATTGAAGCCAGTGAACATGATTAGGAAACAAAAGGGGGAATGCACATTGTAACCAAATTAAGCGAAGAGTAGCACGTGAGTTCAAATAAAGGGGAAATAGGGAAGAGGGTGTGCATGCAGCAATAAAAAGGGAAAATGGGAGCGGGATATTCAAGTGTCACGATCCAAAATCTAACCATGATCGTGATGACGCCTATCGTGTTACAAGGCAAGCCTATTTACAAGAATTTAAATAAAATATTTTCAATAATTTAATTCCTGATAAACTAAACCAACTTTAATATAAATAATATAAAATACAGAAACGAGCCCCAAACATCAAGGTGTCACTAAGTCATGAGCGTCTAAAACTATGAACTAAGATATATAACTGTCTAACTGTCAATACAGTCCAAAAGAATAAATGATAAAAGGAGTATCAAGGTCCTGTGGACGCTAGTAGCTACCTTGCAGTCTCCAAAGATAGCCGGCCTGAACTCAACGATCGCCGCCCTCTAACTCGCCTAGATTTGCACATAAAGTGCAGGTTGTAGTATGAGTACAACTGACTCAGTAGTAACATAAATAACTAAGGAACTGAGCAGTAGTGACGAGCCAAGCAAAACATTCCAGTTATTTCTTTTCTTTTCACAACTTAAAATAAACATAATTAAACAGGTAAATTCCATCAACTTAATAAATGCTACAAAGAAACTCACAAGTAAATGCATCAACAACAAAAGTAAATGTAGCCTCACAGCAATGTCACTCCATTACTCATCACTCACACTTAGCATTCAACACTCAACACTCAATACACTCAACACTCTGTGCTCACTGAGGGTGTGTACAGACTCTTGAGGGGCTACCAAAGCCCAAGTGCTAAGCATGGACAACTCACGTGCCATAATATCAATACCTGGATCTGCACGGTCAGCTCATGTGCTACGCGGACAAATCACGCGCTATGGTATCAATACCTAGACCCGCACGGTCAGCTCACGTGCTATATGGACAACTCACGCGCTATGGTATTAATATCCTCACAACCAAGCCCTCGGCCTCACTCAGTCATGTACCTCTCCAGCCTCACAATGCACCACAAATAAGGGGACACAGCCCACATCAAGTATCATAACATATCAGCAAAATAATAGACATTGAGGTAAACATATACAAAAATTTCTATGACTGAGTGCAAATAATATGAGCATGAATAAAGCCTAATCATGATCTCTAACATGAAAGCAAACAAGTTCAGCAAAAAGTGAACACATAACCACAAATAATAGCTTTTAGGCCTCACAGTCTCACGGGATGGACCAAGTCTTAATCCCTCGCGATGCACATCCACACGCCCGTCACCTAGCGTGGGTATCACTTCCACACAATCACATGATATTGAATCTCTGGGTTTATACCCTCAAAGCCAGAGTTAAAACTGTTACTTACCTTAACCGCGTAAAAATCCTACTCTGGGATGCCCCCATCTCAGGACTCGGTCTCCAAAATCTCCAAATCTAACCAAAATTAGAATACTACTATCAACATATGCTAAAGAATCGAATTCCACAATAAAAACTATAAAATATGCCAAAAATCCGAAATCGGCCAAAAGTCGGCTCCCGGGCCCACGTCTCGAAATCAGTCAAAAATAACAGAATCATAAACCTCATCCTCTCCCGAGTCTAACCATATAAAATTCGTCAAAATACGACTCCGTTTGGTCCCTCAAATCCTCACCTCAAACTCTCCAAAACTCAAGCCCTAACTCCCTCAATTTCACTTTCAAATCATCAATCAAATCCCAAAAACGAAGATGGATTCATGAAATATAACCAAAAACGAGTAGAGAACACTTACCCCAATCCATATGGTGAAAATCGCCTCCAAAATCGCCCAAATCCGAGCTCCCCAACTCAAAATATGACCGAATGAACAAACCCTTGTTTTATATATTTTTTTGCCAGCTATTCTACCTCGTTTCTCATGCCAAATGATCCTGAAACTCACTTTTTATGCCTCCAATGGATTTCTTGCAAAATTCTAGTCAAGTTAGGCTTTTGAATCACTCAATTTGATCTTATAATGAATGAGATATGTTGGTTTTGTTAAAAAACTAAGCTCAAAGCATAAAACAAGAAAATAGATAAGAAATATAGAGAGAAATAGAGAGAGATTCTTATTTCCTCCACGTATTCAAGTGTATACAATGTAATTCCCAAACCCTCTAGTTATAGGATGACATTAAGGTAATACAAAGGGATGCCATGAACATGGTATTAACCATTTAGATCATGGGGGAAGATCATGGAGGGGGTTATGGAGGTGTGGGAGTTACAATAATAATTGTAAGACGTAGTGGGAGGTTAATGGAGAAGAGTAGTGGGAGTAACTTCTTTAGGAGTTATAGACATCCACTACACAATATAATATTTCATAACACTCCCCTTTGGATGTTGATGGATAATGTGCCTTGTTAAAACCTTACTAGAAAAAAACCCCGTGGGAAAAAAAATCCTAGTGAAGGAAAAAGTCATATCTTGTAATACGCATTACTTGCTGCCTCGTTAAAAGCCTTGCCAGGAAAATCCAGAGGGATAAAACCTTAACCAAGGGAAAAAGAGTACAGTGCGTATTTGTCTCCCCCTGATGAAAACATCACTTTATTTCATGAAGGCAATGCATTTCAATTTTGTATTTCAACTTCTCAATCATTGAGGTTGGCAATGCCTTAGTGAACATATCAACAAAATTACCACATGAACAAATTTGTTGAATATCAATTTCACCATTCTGTTGAAGATCATGCATCTGAAAAAGAACTGTGATGAAATTTGCTTTATTATGTCTCCTTTGATATATCCTTCTTTCAATTGAGCTATGCAAACAACATCATCTTCAATATTATTGGAATCTTCTCTTCAAATAAAATTCACACGTATGTTGTGTTGCGTCACTTGCTTTATCAGTTGCTTATCTTGGCATGGCTTGAATAAGTATCAATAATTAATTGCCTTGTAGAATCTTAATATGACAACCCTCACATGCGAATAGATATTTTAAAGAACGAACTTCAGGAAAATACATACATTTGCATAACCAACAAAATCTTGACAGTATTTGTTAGAATAAACAAATCTATATCAATGATTCCTTTGCAATATAATACTAATAGTATTCAAATATCTTCATATAGGAATAAAACTAAATCTCGCTAGCATATTGTTATACTCATGGTTCTAGCGAGATATATAGTGCACCAATTGCAATAGCCACAAAAATAAATCATGTGCGCCATGATTGCTCTAATCCACATAAAGATTTATTGAAGCTTTATTTAATAAATTTCTTGGGAACCTTAATGTGCTTCAGAACAGTTTAACTCCTTCAATGATTTTTATATACTCATATCAAATTTACCAGGTATCGCCAGACTAAAATCTGAAAGCAACTGTATCCACTACAAGGGAACATGTTTCCATATAATCAATGGCATGATATTTACGTAAAATCTTGTGTCACCCCACTGCTTTATACTTTCAGGTGTTGGGACTATAAGTCCAAAATTTCACGTTTTTCAAGTGAAGTCAATCTTGATTGCATATTTTTCATTGACCAATCATTTATCTGTCCAAATTCTATGACAGATTTGAGCTCAAGATCCTCGTCAATATTAAAAATATTGAGCGCTACATTATATTAACAATATCATCGATGATCATTTTACATCGGTTCCATCATCACACAATAAATACATAACTTATCGAGATCTCATTATTTTCAGGTACCTGAGCCTCTTCCATGAGGTCTTATAAAGTGTTATGTCATGGTGCTCTTACAGAGCACTTGCCTCTTTAGTATGACCATCTTTATCATTTGCTCCTCTCCTTCTTCAAGGAGTTTTATCTTTGGAACTGATTAGTCTATTACGCTTCATGCGTTCCATAGATTATGTCCATCGTGGACTTTATTCTATTTGGAGCATTAGCAGCTGAAATATAACATTTAGATTTGGGTCAGTAAATACACCTGGCAATATTTTACAAACAAATTATCACTTGAACTTTAAGTTCATATTTTCTTGTACGAGGATCTAGGTACACTCATAATAATTCATTCCATGATTACTTTTTCAGTTGCCCACTTTCTCCCCCTAATGTTGGGATCACCAACACATTTTCCAACCTTATTTGGGAACCCATCTTGTGCATTGTGGTGGCATAATTAAATCATATAGCAAATCCATATTTCTAGATGGAAATTATTTGATTCCTGACCTTGAACCAATTGTGACAGGGAGAATTTTTTCATAACTTGTTGGTTAGATGCGTACAAGTGTTGTTGTATATTAAATAATACACCTCATACCAAATTTCTATTTGGGAGTTTTGTTCTCATAACCAATGGTTTAGCTATAATTGGAGGCATACAATTTCTGCTAAACCAACTTGGATTTAAACCAGCATTATCAAGATAAATCATCATAATTTATATTCTGGAACTATGCTCTAGTAATTTTAGCAATCAACCTTGCAAAAGCCAAACTATAAGTTGATAACAAACGCACATGTGACCATAGAATAGATGCATCTAATAAAATCATATAATAGTAAACGGTCCACATGGCAGGTGACTGGGCCCATATGTATATCACCTTCTATTCATTCCAGAAACAAGAGATTCAATCCCAACCTTAACTGGTATATCATGAGAATAAACATCACAAGAGAATTCTTGAAAAACCTTCTATTTCTTCAATATATGCCAATGTGAATTCTCAATTAATTTTCGCATCATAATTGAACCGTGATGGCCAACCGGTCAAGCCAACTAATATTTGTTTCAGTAAACTCTAGTTATTTGTGGCATGTGATTCTATCATCATGCTTATACTTGTGTATTACAAATAGAATAAAAATCGGGTAACCTTTTATATTTACCCGGTATGATTATAGTAATATGAAGATATTCAATCTTTCTTTCATATGTAGTCTCAATATGCCAACCACTTTGGCTAATCAATTTGAAACTCAAAAAGTTTCTTTTGATACTTACTATAATATTAATGTCAAGAATAATTTCATTAATTCGCTCTTCCGAAGCTCTTAATTGATTTTGTACTACAAGATCTTTTGTCACACCATCCATATGGTGAATGTCTCCGTTACCGTTTTATTGTAATTTTCATGGTCAAAATCATCATAAGAAAAATCATTTATTGCTTAATTTTGCCTTTAATAACTTTTTATAAGACATGGCAAAATATTTTTGGCGTACCACATATACGCGACCAATGACATAGTCATGTAACCACATTGTAAAATTCATTATCTTTATTTTTCTCAAACCTGCCAGTAGAGGTGAGTTATAGTATTTATCCAACCATGCATAAGCAAATTCTTATGCATAATTTATATCACATGTATATGTTCACATTCACTTTCAGGAATGAGTCTGCATTTGCAATGCTTGTCACAAGTCGCATCCTTTCAAAAAATGGACTATAATTGTCTGAGTGTGCCTCATATTTCCAGACCATATTGATACACAATTCCTTCACCTTTGAAGGATTATTTTGAGAACCCTTATTGTTCTCCTTTTTACATTTACCATAATGATGATTATATTATTTTCTTTTGGCACACCCACGTTCATTGGTCAACCATTTGTCTTCATTTAGACTTATTATGCACCACTATCATATTCACTTCAAGAATGGAGCAAATCAAGTGGGACAAATTTCATGCCTTTTCATGAAATACACATTATTTATCCTTAGTCATCATTATATCATCAATATAGTTCATTGAGACTCAAACTCAATGCCTTACTCATATAAAGGCATGTTACGCCATAATGAGTTGGGACTCAAATCTAACTCTTATCATCATAGTGCACATGGACTCAAACCTGATGTCTTACCCTTATACAATTGAATAATAAGTCTAAGTGGACTCACCCTTGAGACTTTCATGATACACTACTTTCTAATAATCAATTATTTTTTTCATGAACTTTAATGAAAGTTCAAATTGATCTTTTTCACGAACAACTACATGATCAAATATAACGGGAATAAAACTAGTAATACAAAATTTATTTTGACCACAACATAAATTTAAATTCTTATTATTTTTATAAGATTAATTAGAAACCTTCTCAATAGTAAACAATTTCATAATCTTGGCTTGTAAACTGTCATAGCAGTACACATGGGAGATGATGTCAAGGCATCATAATATGCTCTTGTTTGTCACTCTAAAGCAGGTACTCCATATGTATACATCTGCACAAATGAAACTAAATTGTTAAGTAACACAAATTAAACCAAGTCTCAGATATTAACGTAAGTTAATTGCAGAATTCATGGCAACTGAAAAATGATACTCCTTGTATAATAGAAGCAAGCACAACATTGATATGGCAACGAAATGCCCAGATTTTCACAAGCTCAACCAAATTGATTCAAGGTGGTAGCTCCCATGGAAGGATTTCATCTCTTATAGAAAATATAAGAAGAATATAGAAATTCGTGCCGATAACGTGTTAAAAAACTAAGCTCAAAGTATAAAACAAGAAAATAGATAAGAGATATAGAGAGAAAGAGAGGAGAGATTCTTATTTCTTCCATGTATTCTACTGTATACAATGTGATGCCCAAACCCTCTATTTATAGTATGACATTGAGGTAATACATAGGGATGTTATGAACATGGTATTAACTATTTAAATCATGGGTGAAGATCATGGAGGGGGTTATAGAGGTTTGGGAGTTACAACAATAATTGTAAGAAGTAGTGGGGGGTTAATGGAGAAGAGTAGTGGGAGTAACTTCTTTAGGAGTTATAGACATCCCCTACACAATACAACATTTCATAACAGGTTTCAATATTTGTAAATAGTGCAGATTTTTAAATACGCCGTCAGTGGTAATTTCGTAATTAATCTGAAAAATCTAGCAACCTAATTCTTAGTAAAATGACTATAAAATTCTCATATGATGTCCAAATTCGACGATTTTTTTCCACGGGTCCGTAATTACGATACGGATCTAATTCTTTAATCAAAAATGAAATCGGAGCTCATTTTTTCAATATGATATTATTTATGCTTGAAGAAACGGCGTCGAAACATAAGAAAAACGAGCACAACACAATCCAAACCTATCCGAAACTCACTCGAGACCCTCGGGACCTCACCCAATAATTCCAACAAGTCATATATCACTATACGAACTTAGTCGAACCTTCGGAACACCCAACACAACACCAAAATACCAAATCAACCTCGGGTTCAAGCCTAAGAACTTTTAAACTTCCAAAATTCGCCAACGACGCCGAAACCTATCAAACCACGTCCGAATGACCTCAAAATTTTCACACACGTCACAAATGACACTATGGACCTACTCCAACTTCCGGAATTTCATTTCGACCCCAATACCTAATTTTCCACTGTCGACTAAAATAGCCAAATTTCTAACTTTCGCCAATTCAAGCCTAATTCTACCACGGACCTCCAAATTACATTTAGGGCACACTTCTAAGTCTAAAATCACCCAACGAAGCTAATCGAGTCATAAAAATCTAAATCCGAATTCGTTTACTCATAAGTCAACTTCCGGTTGACTTTTTTAACTTAGCTTTCTAACTAAGAGAGACTAAGTATTCATTTCACTCCAAAACTATTCCGAACCCAAACCTACCAACTCGATACAACTCAACACAGCTGAACAACACATAAATAAGCATAGATGGGGGAAATTGGGTTATAACTCTCAGAACGAACGACCGGGTCGTTACATCCTCCCCCTCTTAAACAAACGTTCGTCCTCGAACGAGTCTAAAAACATACCTGGAGTCTCAATTAGGTGAAAACTTCAGCAATACCTTCTCGTCATATTCAAATCATATGATTTCATCTCGCGGTTACATCATAATCATCACGTATCCATCCAGCCACCATTTCCACTAATAGGGACACTACCAGACATATAAATCCATAAGCACATGCTCACACAATCAACGCCTCAGTTCTCAAGCTACAGTCAAAATCTGGCCTCAAGTCCTCCAGACTGGCCCAACATCAACACACATAAATCACATCTCGCACCTCATCCGGGGAATCACAAGTCGTCGATGCACAACTGATATCGGGCGCTCATGTGCACATACGAATGCGTGGAAGGAATTCAAAGAGTTACGCTTCCAGCTGAATAAATACCGCACGATAAGAATTCAAGAATGTGAAGTTTTCCTAAAGGTTCTGCAGCTTCTCAAAGATAAGTACAGACGTCTCCGTACCGATCCGCAAGACTCTACTAAACCCGCTCATGACTCGTGAGACCTATGTAACCTAGGCTCTGATACCAACTTGTCACGACCTAAAACCTAATCATGGTCGTGATGGCACCTATCGTGTTACAAGGCAAGCCTATTTCCCAAAATATTACTACTAATTTGATTATAAGAATTTAATAAAACATTTCCAATAATTTAATTCTTGATAAACTAAACCAACTCTAAATATAAATAATATAAAATATGGAAACGAGCCTCAAATATCAAGATGTCACTAAGTCATGAGCGTCTAAAACTATGAACTAAGATATATAATTGTCGAACTGTCAATACAGTCCAAAAGAATAAATGATAAAAGGAGTAGCAAGGTCCTACAGACGCTAGCAGCTATCTTGCAGTCTCCAAAGATAGCCGGCCTGAACTCAACGCTCGCCGCCCTCTAACTCACCTGGATCTGCGCATAAAGTGCAGGGTGTAGTATGAGTACAACCGCCTCAGTAGTAACAGAAATAACTAAGGAACTGAACAGTAGTGACGAGTTAAGCAAAACGGTCCAATTATCTCTTTTCTTTTCACAACTTAAAATAAACATAAATAAACAGGTAAATTCCATCAACTCAATAAATGCTACAAAGAAATTAACAGGTAAAATGCAGCAACAACAAAAGTAAATGCAACCTCACAGCAATATCACTCCATCACTCATCACTCATCACTCGCACTCAGCACTCAACACGCAACACTCAACACTCTGTGCTCACTGAGGGTGTGTACAGACTCCGGAGGGGCTCCCAAAGCCCAAGCTCTAAGCACGGATAGCTCACGTGCCATAATATTAATACCTGGATCCGCACGGTCAGCTCACGTGCTACGCGGACAACTCACGCGCTATGGTATCAATACCTGGACTCGCACGGTCAGCTCACGTGCTACGCAGACAGCTCATGTGCTATGGTATTAATATTCCTCGCAATCAAACCCTCGACCTTACGCAGTCATGTACCTTTCCAGCCTCACAATGCACCACAAATAAGGGGACACAAACCACATCAAGTATCAAAACATATCAGCAAAATAATAGGGACTGAGGTAAATATGTACAAAAATTTCTATGATTGAGTTCAAATAATGTGAGCATGAACAAATCCTAAGCATGATCTCTAACATGAAGGCAAACAAGTTCAACAACAAGTAAACACATAACCACAGATAATAACTATTAGGCCTCACGGGATGCACCAAGTCTCAATCCCTCGCGGTGCACACCCACACGCCCGTCAACTAGCGTGGGTGTCACTTCCAAACAATCACATGATATCAAATCTCTGGGTTTATACCCTCAAAGCCAGAGTTAAAACTGTTACTTATCTTAATCGCATAAAAATCCTACTCCGGGATGCCCTCGTCTTTGGACTCGGTCTCCAAAAGCTTCAAATCTAACCAAAATTAGAATACTACTATCAACATAGGCTAAAGAATCGAATTCCACAATAAAAACTACAAAATATGCCAAAAAACCGAAATCGGCCAAAACCCGGTCCCCGAGCTCACGTCTCGAAATCAGTCAAACATGGTGGAATCATAAACCTTGTCCTCTCCCAAGTCTAACCATATAAAATTCGTCGAAATCCGACTCTGTTTGGTCCCTCAAATCCTCACATTAAACTCTCCAAAACTCAAGCCCTAACTCCCTCAATTTCACTTTGAAATCATCAAATCCCAAAAACGAAGATGGATTCATGAAATATAACCAAAATCAAGTATGGAACACTTACCCCAATCCATATGGTGAAAATCAAGTCCAAAATCGCGCAAATATGAGCTCCCCAACTCAAAGTATGACCGAATGAACAAACTCTTGTTTTATATATTTTCTGCCAGCTATTCTGCCTCGTTTATCATTCCAAACAATCTCAAAACTTGCCTTTTATGTCTCCAATGGATTTCTTGTGAAATTATAGTCAAGTTAGGCTTTTGAATCACTCAATTTGACCTTATAATGAATGAGATATATTGGTTTCAATATTTGCGAATATTGCAGATTTTTAAATACGCCATTAGTGGCAATTTCGTAATTAATCTGAAAAAGATGGTAACCTAATTCTTAGTAAAATGATCATAAAATCCTCTTAAAATGTCCAAATTCGATGATTATTTTTTATACGAGTCGATAATTATGATACGGATCTAATGCTTCAATCAAAAAAGAAATAGGAGCTCATTTGTTCAATATGATATCATTTATGTTTGAAGAAACGACATCGAAACATAAGAAAAACGAGTGCAACACAACCCAAACCTATCCGAAACTCACCCGAGGCCCTCAGGCACTCAACCAATAATTCCAAAAAGTCATATATCACTACCTGAACTTAGTCGAACCTTCGGAACACCCAAAACAACACCAAAACACCAAATCAACCTCGGATTCAAGCCAAAGAACTTCTAAACTTCTAAACTTCCAAAATTCGCCAGCGACACCGAAACCTATCAAACCACATCCGAATGACCTCAAATTTTTCACACACGTAAAAAATGACACTACAAACCTACTCCAACTTCCGGAATTCTATTTTGACCCCGATACATAATTTTCCACTATCGACCAAAATTGCCAAATTTCCAACTTTCGCCAATTCAAGCCTAATTCTACCACGGACCTCCAAATTACATTCCGGACATACTCCTAAGTCTAAAATCACCCAATGAATCTAATCGAATCTTAAAAATCCAAATCTGAATGTGTTTCCTCATAAGGCAACTTCCGGTTGACTTTTCTAACTTAGCTTTCTAACTAAGAGACTAAGTGTTCATTTCACTCCAAAACTATTCTGAACCCAAACCTACCAAATCGATACAACTCAGCACAACTGAACAACACATAAATAAGCATAGATGGGGAAATGGGGCTATAACTCTCAGAACGAACGACTGGGTCGTTACATCAAGTGACAACAAAATAATAAAGACGCACTTATCGGGAGAGACTAATTCATATAGACCAAGTTCGCAATGGTAAGAGCCTAAAAATATCCCCAGCAGAGTTGACATGCTATCGCTCCCCTTTTCTCGTGAAATCGGGTTTCGACACGTGACAACTCTTTTAAGGAAGGGTATTAAAAGAGAGAGTCGCCACCTAACGGATTAAGATGCTTTAGGGCACCTATTTGTGGATAATTCTGGATTAACCAGTTTGCGTCACCAAAGATCGGGTAAAGTCTCAAATTACCTTGAGGAGAAGGTATTAGGAACTCCTCGAGGTCCACAACGGTGGGTCCCGGCCGAACTCAAATTATATGAATTAGTCTAAGAGAAGAGAAGCAATTTGGACAAACAAAATAAAATGATTAACTTTAAACAAAGGTGGGGGATCCTAAGTTTTTAGCTGAAAGGATCACGTCGTGCAACATAAATAATACTTCGTAACTCCCTCAAGATGGGGTGTTACTCATATTATTCAGCGGGCATGGAATATTATCTCATGTTACCTCGATTACTATCTTTAAGTTGTTTACCTAAAGCGCACTAGTCAATTCTAAGTCGTACTCTATGCGTGCACTACCCGTTCCATGCCTATGGTCCAGGGGGAATTTGGACCTCTATTTCAGGGTGGTTCTAGACTTTAACTTAGGTTGCTTAAAAGGGAAAATACTAGGCAACATAAAAAATATTTTGGACTTTCACATATAATCAAATAAGGGCTCAAGTTATCCTCCGCACTTAGACAACAAATGCACGCGAAACTGACTAACATTGACAATTGCAGATTTGCACCAGTTAAGGTTGTAGAAACCTATAGGCAGGATTTTTATGTGATACTAAATTAATGAGCAGACAGTTTATACGCAGAAGCCATTCTTTAATATGCTTTCCAAAAGCCTATATAATTTGCCTATTGATTTTAAGCATAAGGGTATTAAACCTATAGGGATGATGTCAAGGTGTTCTACACAATAATGAATAGTGGTAATCACAGAAGAATATTCAGAATTACTTATTTAGTCCTATAGGCATATTTTCTAGTGATGATAATGACATAGTGTTGAAAACTCCTGAATAAACGAGCAAGATGATAATTAAACTGGTTCAGACCTACAGGCATGATATTTATAACTAAAGCTGATTTTAGATCCTATAGACATGATTTCTAGAATTTGTGAATAGGGAAGCATGTAAACAGAATCCGGCACGCACATTGAATCATACAATTCCTTATAGGCATGGTTTCTAACAAGCAGAAATAGAACACAATTGAACCAAGTGATGAACCTATAGGCAGGATTGCTAACATATAATGATTGAACATAACAAAATACCTATATAGGCATGATTTCTAACACACGACAACTGAACATACAATAACACATTATTGAACCTATAGGCAAGATTTCTACCCAATTTAATGCAAGTATAATATAAAAATCCCTTTCCCAATTTCACTAATACCCCAAAATGTTATTAAAATAATTATTGCAGACCCAGAATGAATAGCATAAATTACAAAGTAGAATATCTATAGGGAACCTACAGTAGGCCCAAAATACACCTGGACAGGTCAGGCCTTCATTCTCATAATTCACAACAGCCCTAAAGTTACATACTCATAGACATAAAGCAGACATGAATTGAATGATTCACCCAGTGAGCACAAGACATAGTTGAGCATATAGAACCAAGGCCTCAGTGTGTCAGAGTTCCCAAGGGCTTCAAGAACCCAGGGCAGTGCTCACACTAGGGTGGTTAACAAAGACAGTTCAGAGGAAGGATTAGGGACCAGATCCTAGTGTGTCAGAGTTCACGAGGGTCTCAGATGAACCATGAGCAGTGCTCACACTAGGGAGGCCAAAGGACAGAAACTATATAGCCTTGGCTTCCAGCCAGCTAAGAATGAGATTCAAAAGAGCTTAGGTGACAGGGAAAGAAAGGACCAAAATTGAGAAAATAGGAATTGGGGATTTAAACAGACATGACCAAATTGAGTTAACAAGAAGATACTTAAACAAATCATAGAACTTAGATAAAAACAAGCTTAATGAAAATGATAAATAGGCTCCACATTATAGCACAACAACAATCACATGCTAAAGAAAAGTTGGCAAAGAACATGTTTGCAGATTTGGCAAGATCATATGTGCAGAATAAGTTAAAACATGGCTGAATTAGGCTGAGTACATAACCTAGTGTTATTATCAAGAAAAACAAGATAGAATTGTGATGAGTCAAATAATCATAGAAAGGGAAGGGCATCCTGCTAGCAGAGGGTGAAATTACAGTCACAAATTAAGACATTTTTACAAACTATTCTTCAAAGTAGCAGGTAACGTTGTCATAATGGTCTAACCAAAGATGATCCAGTTTGTATCAAAGGTTAAAGCAGTAATTCAAACATGATGAGACAACCATTCCAAATTACAAACAAACACTAGAAGGGTGTGGGTTCGAGTGGTCATGTTGACACAATAGCACAGTGGCAGATTATAACTAGCAATGAGAGTCTTAACACAGGCTAACATAAATGTGAGGCATTCACTACAGGGATTCAAGACAAGTGAGTAAACATGTTCATAGGCATTCAGAAATCAGTACACTAACTGAATAGGCCTTAAGAAAGTTCAGATAACTTTAGAACTGGTAACATCAGGAGCAGTTAAGTGTTAAAGAGACTAAGACATACAAAGTTGATAATAAAAGCATATTGAACCATGGATTCAATAGTAATAACATATGCCAATAAGAGATATATAAGAAAGAAATTGCAGAAGTCAAGTGACTCACCAGTTAAGCGAAAAAAATGCACAAAATAATAGAAGTCCACAGTATAGCAAGATTTCATAACTGAATGGCCTTGGCTTCCATCCGGCCAAAGTCAGAATATAGAATGCAAAATCAGGATAACGTTTAGGTCTAGTAAGGCTATATCGAGTTCATAAAGAAGTAGTCGAAGCTGCTCTAAAATGAGTAGGGGAAGGGTTTATATAATGATAAAAATCAACACATAAACATGGAAAACAAATCATTCATATGCAAGTAGGTTAGAAAGAAAATATTCTAGAATCAATTAGAGGTAATTTAGGGCACAAATCAAGGATTCAGTAAATCAGGGAAACACACAAAATTATTCAGAATATTTAAGGAAAAACAAACAATACCAAGAATACAAAATCGTTCAGAATATTTAAGGCAGACATTAAGGTAAAAATTAGGGAAACATAAATAATACCCAAACACAAAATCATTCAGAATATTTAGGCAAATAGTAATAGTAAAGTAAAAATTAGGGAAACATAAGGAAAGAGAGTAATCTAACATAGAAAAGGAAAGATTCATCAGAGTTAGTAAGAAAAAGAAAAAAGTTTCAAACCCTAGTTTTAAGGAGAGTGTAAAATCAGTGGGATATACAAATAAAGTAAAAATCACACATAATAGGATGAATAGAGGCAGAATAGCATTAAAAATCAGAAAATCGGACCTATTTTGGTCGATTCAAAAGGTTTGAAAACCCTAATTTGGGGTAGGTAAGAATCATCAATAGATATGGAAAAATATTCGTTACTCACAAAGAATCGATGATGAACATCGACAGAATAGCCACAGAAATCAGAGATTTGAACCGATTTGGTTCGATTTTGGCGAGATTTTCTTGCCATGTTAGGAAATCAACTAGGTAATATCATAGACGAGTAACTAGTAATGAGGGGAGGTAAATAAGGCAAGATCCATGGTGGATTCTATTATGGGACTGGATTTGGAGGGGTTCAGAGAGACGGCGGCTAGGGTTCATGGGAGATGAGAGATGAGATGATTCAAGGGAGGTGGGGTGGTGAGGAGTGATTAGGGTTAGGATTTTGGGCATAGTTAAAGAGGAGGGTGTAACGTGGACCGTTGATCTCAGAGATCAACGGCCACGATTCGAAGGGGTTCTAGGTCGGGTGGTTTAAACAGGTATGGAGTTGGGCTAATTGGTCTTGGGCCAGGGGTAATTGGGATAGTGTAAGGGTGTTGAGCTAGTGTATTGGTTAGTTTTAGGTCCGAAAAATAGGAGGAAATTAGGGCTAGATTTAAATACCCAATTTTAATCAAATAAATAATTTATAAGAATAATAAATAAATACCAAAATATCATTTGTGCCTAAAAATGATTAAAACAATTAATTAACATTATAAAAATATAAAAAGTTAATTTGTTTAAAAAATAATGTAATTATGTATGTGTATGGGCTATTATTGTAAAAATATGCAATTTAGCCAAAAATGCAATTGCAATTATAAGAAATACACTGAAAATGTTTAAAACCTCATAGTGATATAAATGACATATTTAGGTGATTAAATCATCATAAAAATAATTTGAAAGGTGATTATTAGATATTTATATAATAAAATACATAAACAAATTAGTTTAAAGTTTTTAAAATTATGGAATATTATAAAAGATACTTGTATAAATCAAATGATGATGCATATACATTATTTTGAAAGTGTATATATATATTTGGAAAATATGAAGGAAAGATTGGGTATCAACATATACTCATTAAATTTCTCATGTAGGAAGTTTTATTTAATAAATAGAACTCATTAATTCATAATGAAAAATACAAAAATATAAAGAAACTATTAGGATATTATACATAAGATAATATATTATATATACAACATGAATTATTAATTATTAAAATATTAGTAGGTTTTTTATAAAAAACAATAAAAGGGTTATCTTTTCATACTTTTGATGAATTAAAAATCATAATTTAGGGAAAAAATTATATTATTTAATTTTTTAGTAAAATATAAATCAAAAAGCACTATATTAAGACAAGCGATATAACCATAGAAAGCCAAGTGGCATTTTTAAGACAAAATAAATAACCTTTCTAACTAAGTTTTTTTGAATTTTAAATTTTGAATTAATACACTACTTGAATTAATAAACATAGATATATTATAATTTATCTATAAAAAATGAAAATATACAAAAATAAACTACTCATTTAAATTGGAGAGTAGTTTCAAGTTGGAGTTTTAAAACTATTTTACAATAAAAAATAACAAAAAATAAAATACTATATATTCAAATTGGAGAGTAATTTCTTGGCACCTAGTCTTAAGGACTAGGTAAGCCTAATATTCATGGAATAACAACAATAATAATAAAATCTAATATTTTTCTAATATAAATAATTCTTTATACATTGCATATTCCCAAAACCCGATAGTACAAGTCATAAGCTTTATAGAGTTTACTACAACTTCTAATTACAACTGCTTGGAAGTAAGCAAAAATAGTGTAAATGCAAAATAGGAAGGTGACTCTGAAGCCTGCGAACGCAACGATAGGTATACCTTGAGTCTCTTCGGCAAAAGTACGCACAACTACTAACGATCAATACCTGGATCTGCACAAAAATGTGCAGAAGAGTAGTATGAGCACACCACAGTAGTGCCCAGTAAGTATCAATACTAACCTTGATGAAGTAGTGACGAGGAGTAGTCAAGACACCCACTGGTCTAATAAACTGAACAAGTATCAATATAGGAATAAAGGGGAAATCGATATACACATTAAGGATACGCAATATAGCTAACAATACAGTGAATTCGATAAAGAAGGAAAAATAATAAGTATCAGCAGAAACCATGAAACAACACAAAGATTGAATAGAACGCAAACAAATCTGGAATGTAAATATACAACACGGACAGGTAATGTCTCAACAACTTCAACCACCTCTACATCAAATTCATAGTCATCTCCACGAGGTTCTGAACCTCGGACAAATAACCATTTACGGGTCCCAATATTCGAACCCTAACACTTGGCATCTTGCGCCCTCATTCGAGTGCTAACTGCACAGATGACTTATGTGCCAATTGGGTCATCTCCACCCATACGGTAAGTACAACAAGAGTATCTATACTTGACAATAAGAAGGAGCCCTAAATCCATTACTAGTACTTAACTACGTGTATGCTTGTGCAGGTGTCCTAACATGATTCAACAACCCATAAGTATAAGGAAATAAAAGGGAAACACTTACAATGTCATCTCACAAATTTCCACACGAATAAACTCACACTGTAAGTGTTCTAGTACACAATATCAACAACAAGGAATGCCCCCAGCCCAACACAAGTATCACAAACTGTAACGACCCGACCGGTAATTTTGGGTTATCGGACCCCGCTCCCCTAAATAAAACTTCCCATATTGGCTTATTATGATTTATGACTTGCGGGGACTGGTGGTTCGGGTTTCGGAGGTGTTTAGAGTGCTATAGGAACATTTGGTTCCTTAAGGTTGGCCTTTAAGGCCAAGTTTGACTTCGGTCAATATTTTTAGTAAACGACCTCGAAATCGAGTTTAGACGATTCCAGTAGCTTTGTATGATGATTCCGGACCAGGGCGTATGTTCGGAATGGGTTTTTGATGACCAGGGAGCGTTTCGGCGCCCAATATTGAATTAAGAGTTCCTTAAGTTCCTATTATGGATCGGGATGTGTTGTTGCGATATCGAGGTTCGAACGGAATTCTGAGACTGGGAATAGTTCCTTTATGTCATTTATGACTTGCCTGTAAAATTTGGTGTCATTCCGAGTAGTATAGGTCGTTTCGGCGCGTTGTTAGCGAAGTTTAGGAAACTTAAAGTTCCTAAGTTTGGTTCTAGGGGTTTTGAGGTGTGATTTTGAGTTTTAGCTTTGTTTTGGGTGTTCCGAAGGCTCGAGCGAGTCCGTATTATGATTTGGGACTCGTTGGTATATTTGGATGGGGGCTAGGGTGGGCCCAGGTGCTTCTCGGACACCACACGAGGCCAAAAACCAGCTGCATTAGCTACTGGTGCACTTGTTCTGGTGTGACCGCAAGTGCGGTTTCCCAGTCGCAGGTGCGGGACCGCTCTTGCGGTCCCAGCCTCGCAGGTGCGACCCCTACTGGTCAAGCCAATTCTCGTAAATGCGGACAAATTCCGCAGGAGCGGAGCCGCAGGTGCGGTCTCCACTCCGCAGGTGCGGGCCCAGGCCTCCTAGTCCATTTCCGCAAGTGTGAGCCTTTGCTCGCAGGTGCGAGACCGCATGTGCGATCCTCGAGCCGCAGGTGCGGAAACGCTGTTCAGACAGTATGTTTTATACACGGGAATTAACTCATTTCCCTTATCTTCTTCTTCTTCCTTGGGGCGATTTCCACCATTTTAGAGGGGCAAACGACCTGGCTATTGAAGGTAAGTAAATTCTACTCTAATATTAGCCTCATGTATGGAATACTAGCTTAATTAACCACCTAAATTAGTGGAAATTCAAGAATAGGGTAGTAACCTAGGGCTTTCGATAATTTGAGAATTTACCGTGAATTAGCTATGAAATCAGGTAGAAATCGTATATTAATGATCCTTAGGCTATGGATGAGTGTTTCCTTCGAGAATTTTTGGAATCCGAGCATGTGGGCCGAGGGTTGGATTTTAGAATTTCTTCAAGAATGGGAAATTTACTAAATGAGTCGGAGAATTTCCATATCTTGAGCATAAATTAATGAATTTGTATAACATTTGGCTAGTTTCGAGTGTAGAGTTCGGAGTTTTGGGCGCGTTCTTGGTCCGGGGAGTAGGTTCGGCACGAGCTGAGTCTCCTTTCTAACCTTGTAAGGGGGAACTGTCCCCATAAGTGATTATAAATAATTGCATGTCCTTATTTGCAGGGGAGGGGGGAGGCTACGCACGCACGAAGTGATGAGAGTCCGTGCGTAGCTACTACTATGTTATGTTGGGTAGTTCTAGGACTCACGAGCATGCTTATATGTGTCTTACATGTATTCCTAAATGTATCTTGAATTGCTTATTATCCTTGATTTGGTATGAGAATATTAGGAAGTTGTGTCCTATGATAGATTGCTTAGGTTCTTGCCTTAAAGAATAACCTCTGATAATTCCCTAAAATTTGATAACTTTATGTATGTATGCGGTACCACGTCACATGTATGATTCGGGAGCGGAATAGCCCTACTATTATGTCAACCGCATCGCATGTTCGATTCGCGAGCGGGGTAATAGATGCATCTATGGTTCGAGTTGTTCGACCCTCGATAGTGCACGTTTATTTTTTTCGCGACGTTTCGGCCGTACGTGTCTGGCCTATTATGTGTTGTATGATTCACTGGGAATTTGTTGTGATTATACAAACTGGTTCATGTTAATAAGGGAATTTAGTACATTATGTTTTAGTGAAATTTGACATGCAAAGGTAAATACAACTATACTTGATGATATATCTCCTTGTGATTTCTACGACTGTTATGCCTGCCTAGTTCCTATTAAATCATGTTATTTAGAAATGTTGACCCTAGTAAGTATCACGTCTACCTCTCGTCACTACCTCTTCGAGGTTAGGCGGGATACTCACTGGGTACATATTTGTTTATGTACTCGTGCTGCACTTCTGTACTTAATTGCACAGGTTCTACAGCTGGTGCATCTAGTTATCAGACCGGATCTCGATTCTGATCTCAGTTGGACCCGACTTCACTGTGAGCTTCTTCTCTTGACGATCCTCGGCGGCACCTTAGAGTTTTTCTTTTTGCTTATTTTCCGTCTATTCCTTTTAGACATTGGGATTGTATATTATGTTTTGTATATTCTGTTAGTATGCCCGTAGGACTTGTGACACTAGTTCCTGGCACACACGTAGTTGTTATTTTGGTGTACGGGTTTGTATATGTACATTTTGGCTCATTCCTCATCATGACTGTTTTGATTAAAATTGGCTAATTATCCTTGTCAAATCATGCTTTAACTTTAAAAAACTAAGTATATTTTAAAGTGTTTTAAACCAATAAGAAGGAACCTTTAGTAACTTAAGAGTCGGCTTGCCTGACCCCGCTGTTAGGCGCCATTACGACCTCAGTTAGGATTCTGGGTCGTGACAACATGGTATCAGAGCACTAGGTTCACATAGGTCTCACAAGTCACGGGCAAACCTAGTAGAGTCTTGCAGATCGGTATGGAGACGTTTGTACTTATCTTCGGGAGGCTATAGGGTGTTAGGAAAACCTCTCCTTATTTTTATTCTATCGTGCAGTCAATGGTTTACTAAATTTCGTTCTTCTATTCTCTCACAGATGGTGAGGACGCGTACATCTGATGTTCCAGATCCGGGAGGGGCCGCTACCCCCATTGTTCACGACCGTGGAAGAGGCTGGGGGAGGGCACTAGCCCGTGGTAGGGTACGAGGGCGTCCCCGAGATATTCCAATCGTACCACCAGAGGAACCCATTATAGAGGAGCAGGGTAAAGTGCCCCCAGCAGGTCCTGCTTTAGTAGATTTCATGACGACGCCAGGATTCCAGGAGATCATGGGACGTATGATGTGATTCATGGACACTATGTCCCAGGCTGGTATATTTCCAGCGGATCCTACCACATCTCAGGCAGGAGGGGGAGCCCAAACCCCTACTGCCCAGGCTGCAGGCCAGACAATAGCACTTCATCATACCCCAGGTACACTGCCCGTGGGTGGAGCCCAGCCAGTAGCAGCAGCACCTGAGCTTAGACCAGCTGCGGACGACGATCTGCAGAAGTTACTGGATAGATGGACCCGATTGCACCCTCCTATCTTCGGGGGTGAGAAGGGTGAGGATGACCAGGACTTTATTGATGGGTTCAGGGACAGACTGCACAACATGAGGATACTGGAGTCCCATGGAGTGGACTTCACTACTTTCCAGCTTGAGGGCAGGGCCCGCAGATGGTGGAAGCCCTACATCCTGGGTAGGCCAGCAGGTTCCCCTACCATCACTTGGGAGCAGTTCACCCAACTGTTCCTGGACATGTATATTCCATCCTCCGAGAGGGAATAGCTGCGATATCAGTTTGAGCAGCTGGAGCAGGGGCAGATGTCCGTGACAGATTACGAGGCCAGGTTTTCTGAGTTGTCTCGTCATGCCCTTATCATATTGCCTACTGATGCTGGGAGAGTGCGGAAATTTGTAGCAGGTCTGCACTCAGGTATTAGGGACAACATGGCCCGAGAAGTGGAGATGGGGACTCCCTATCAGCTTATGGTCGAGATAGCTCGTCGGATTAAGGGTTATCGTTTGAGAGGCAGAGAGTAGGGTCAGCAGGATAAGAGGGCTAGATTTTCAGGATATTTCAGAGGTGCCCCAGCCAGGGTAGAGGTCAGTTCGGTAGAGGCCAGTCTAGCAGGCCTCCATATTCAGCTCCTCCTCCACCCCTCCCCCCCCACCCCGTGGTGCTCCAGTGAGTCCCTATTTCAGCGCCATTCCAGAGAGTTCCTACCGCCCACCAGCCATTCAGGGTTCCTAAGGCGAATATTCTGGTCATTAGGGGTCTTCTATTCCCTACTTCAATGCCATGCCGAAGAGTTCTCCCCGTCCCCTAGCTGTCCAGGGTCCTTCTTCAGGGCAGCAGGCCATGCCACCAACCAGATGTTATGAGTGTGGGGACCCGGGCCATATGAGGAGGACTTTCCCCAGGCTTCGGGGCAAGGGCGTTCAGCAGATCTATCAGCCTACATTTCCAGCACCAGCGGTTCGTCCACCCAGAGGTGGAGGGCAGACTGGTAGAGGTCGCCCCAGAGGTGGGGGCCAGGCAGGGGGAGCTTTGCCAGCCCCTATCCATGCCAGCGGAGGTCAGCCATCTCCTGTTCATTCTGGCGGGGCTCAGTCTTCCGGTGCTCCAGCTAGATTTTATGTTATCCCGGCCAGATCAGATGCAGTGGCCTCAGACGCCGTGATCACAAGTACTATTACAGTATGTGGTAGAGAGGCATCCGTGTTATTTGATCCAGGATCCACTTATTCCTATGTTTCAATATTATTTTCTCATTTTCTGGATGTCCCTCGTGAGTCTTCCTATTTATGTGTCCACTCCCGTGGGCGATTCTATGGTTGTAGACCAGATTTGTCGGTCCTGTGTGATTTTGTTTTGTGGATTCAAGACTCGAGCGGATCTCTTATTGCTCGGCATGGTTGATTTCGAGGGTATTTTGGGCATGGATTGGCTATCTCCTTATCATGTCGTGCTAGATGGCCATGCCAAGACAATTACTCTAGCCATGCCCGAGTCGCCTAGGCTGGACGGGTTATTTCATTCTTGAAGGCTCGACATATGGTCGAGAAGGGTTGTCTAGCCTATTTTTCTTATGTGCGGGACACCACCGCCGAGTCTCCGACGATTGATTCAGTGCCAGTTGTTCGACAGTTTGCTGATGTATTTCCTTCGGATCTTCCGGGCATGCCTCCGGATCGTGATATTGATTTCTGCATTGATTTAGCTCCAGGCACCCAGCCTATATATATTCCTCCATACCGTATGGCTCCGAAAGAGTTGAAGGAGTTGAAGGAGAAACTTGAGAAGTTGTTAGATAAGGGGTTCATCAGGCCGAGTGTATCGTCGTGGGGTGCTCCAGTTCTATTTGTAAAGAAGAAGGATGGGTATATGCGGATGTGATTGATTACCGCCAGTTGAACAAAGTTATCATTAAGAACAAGTATCCTTTGCCACGCATCGATGATTTGTTTGACCAGTTGTAGGGTGCTCGTGTGTTTTCTAAGGTTGATTTGAGATCGGGGTATCCTCAGTTGAGGATTCGGGCTTCAGATGTTCCGAAGACTGCTTTTCGTACGAGGTATGGCCATTATGAGTTCCTGGTGATGTCCTTTGGTTTGACTAATGCTCCAGCAGCATTCATGGACTTGATGAATAGGGTGTTCAGGCCGTATATTGATTCCTTTGTCATTGTCTTCATTGATGACATTTTGATTTACTCACGTAGTCTGGGGGAGCACGAGCAGCATTTGAGAGTTGTGCTCCAAACTTTGCGAGAACAGAAGCTATATGCTAAGTTCTCCAAGTGTGAGTTCTGGTTGGACTTCGTGGCATTCTTAGGGAATGTGGTATCCGGAGAGGGTATCAAGGTTGATCCTCAGAAGATTGAGGCGGTTCAGAGTTGGTCGCGTCCTACTTCAGCTATTATCGCTGATTTGTGGACGGGTTCTCTTCTATTGCAGCTCCATTGACTAGATTGACTTAGAAGAATGCCCCATTTCGATGGTCTGACGAGTGTGAGGATAGCTTTCAGAAGCTCAAGACAGCATTGACCTCAGCACCAGTTCTAGTATTGCCTTCCGGTTCAGGGATGTATACAGTATATTGCGACGCTTCACGCGTTGGCTTGGGGTGTGTATTGATGCAGGAGGGGAGAGTTATTGCTTATGCTTCACGCCAGCTGAAGGTTCATGAGAAGAATTACCCTGTGCACGATTTGGAGTTGGCGGCGATTGTTCATGCTCTTAAGATTTGGAGGCACTACTTGTATGGAGTGTCCTGTGAGGTTTATACAGACCACCACAGCTTGCAGCACTTGGTCAAGCAGAAGGATCTTAATTTGAGGCAACGCAGATGGCTTGATTTGTTGAAGGATTATGATATCACCATTCTTTATCACCCGGGCAAGGCAAATGTGGTAGCAGATGCTTTGAGCAGGAAGGCGGAGAGTATGGGTAGCTTGGCTTATATTGCAGCAGAGGAGAGACCTCTAGCCTTGGACATTCAGTCCTTGGCCAATCGCCTGGTGAGATTAGACCTTTCAGAGCCTCGTCGAGTTTTAGCACATGTGGTTGCTCAGTCTTCGTTATTGGGGGAGATTAAGGCCTGGCAGTATGACGATCCCTGTTTGGCCGAGCTACGAGAGAAAGTGGTTCAGGTAAAGGCCAAGGAGATTATTATTTGCAAGGATGGTGTTTTGAGACTTCAGGGCCACTTATGTGTTCCTATGGTTGATGGCCTGAGGGAGAGGATTCTAGAGGAGGCACACAGTTCTCGGTATTTTGTTCATCCTGGTGCTACGAAGATGTATCGTGATTTGAAGCAGCATTTCTGTTGGAGGCGAATGAGGAAGGACATTGTGGAGTATGTGTCTAAGTGTCTTAATTGCCAGCAGGTGAAGTGTGAGCACTAGAGGTCAGGAGGCCTACTTCAGCAGATGCCCATTCCTGAGTGTAAATGGGAGCGCATCACTATGGACTTCGTGGTTAGGTTGCCTCGGACTTTGCGGAAGGTTGACGCGGTTTGGGTCATTGTGGATAGATTGACCAAATCGGCGCATTTAATTCCAGTAGCTACTACTTATACTTCTGAGAGGTTGGCCCAGATCTACATTCGAGAGATAGTCCGGTTGCATGGTGTTCCTGTGTCCATTATATCAGATCGAGGTCCTCAGTTCACCTTGCATTTCTGGAGAGCACTACATAGTGAGATGGGTACCCAGATAGATCTCAGCACAGCATTTCATCCTCAGACTGACGGTCAGTCAGAGTGTACAGTTCTGATATGGAGGACATGCTCAGGTCATGCGTGATTGACTTCAGAGGCCAGTGGGACCAGTTCTTGCCCTTGGCCGAGTTTGCTTACAATAATAGTTATCAGTCCAGTATTGAGATGGCCCCATTTGAGGCTTTGTATGGTCGGCGATGTCGTTCTCCTATCGGGTGGTTTAATCCTGGCGAGGCTAAGTTATATGGCACCGACCTGGTGAGGGATGCTTTGGATAAAGTAAAGTTAATTCAGGAGAGGCTCTGCACAGCACATTCCAGACAGAAGAGTTACGCGGATCAGAGGGCGCGTGATGTATCATTTATGAAGGGAGATAGGGTCCTGCTGAAAGTCTCGCCTATGAAGGGAATTATGAGGTTTGGGAAGAAGGGAAAGATGAGCCCGAGGTTTATAGGTATCTTCGAAGTGTTGAGGCGAGTTGGGGAGGTTGTTTATGAGCCGGCCTTACCTCCCAGTTTATCAGGAGTTCATCCAGTTTTTCATGTATCCATGCTCCGGAAGTACCATGTTGATTTCTCTCACGTGGTTGATTTCAACACTATTCAGTTGGATGAGAGGTTGGCTACGAGGAGCAGCCAGTTGCTATTATTGATAGACAGGACTGCCAGTTGAGGGCCAAGAGAGTTTCTGCCGTAAAGGTCCAGTGGAAGGGCCAACCAGTCGAGGGGGAGACCTGGGAGTCCGAGGAGGACATGCGGAGCAGATACCCACACTTATTCAGCACTCCAGGTATGATTCTAGACCCGTTCGAGGTCGAGCGTTTGTTTAAGAGGTGGAGAATGTAACGACCCGACCGTTTGTTTTGCGTTATCGGACCCCGTTCCCCTAAATAAAACTTACCATAGCGGCTTATTATGATTAATGACTTGCGGGCACTGGTGGTCCAGGTTTCGGAGGTGTTTAGAGTGCTATAGGAACATTTGGTTCCTTAAGGTTGGCCTTTAAGGACAAGTTTGACTTCGGTCAACATTTTTAGTAAACGACCTCAGAATCAAGTTTCGACGATTCTGATAGCTTTGTATGATGATTCCGGACCTGGGCGTATGTTCGGAATGGGTTTATGATGACCCGGGAGCGTTTCGGCGCCCAATATTGAATTAAGAATTCCTTAGGTTCCTATTATGGATTGGGACGTGTTTTTGCGATATCGAGGTCCGAACAAAATTTTGAGACCGGGAACAGTTCCGTTATGTCATTAATTAATTGCCTACAAAATTTGGTGTCATTTCGAGTAGTATAGGTTGTTTCAGCGCATTGTTAGCGAAGTCTAGGAAACTTAAAGTTCCTAAGTTTGGTTCTAGGGGTTTTGAGGTGTGATTTTGAGTTTTAGCGTTGTTTTGGGTGTTCCGAAGGCTCGAGTGAGTCTTTATTATGATTTGGGACTCGTTGGTATATTTGGACGGGGGCTCGGGTGGGCCCAAGTGCCTCCCAGACACCACACGAGGCCAAAAACCAGCTGCATTAGCTGCTGGTGCACCGGTTCTGGTGTGACCGCAGGTGTGGTTGCCCAGTCGCAGGTGCGGGACCGCTCTTGTGGTCCCAGCCTCGCAGGTGCGACCCCCAGTGGTCAGGCCAATTCTCGAAGGTGCGGACAAAATTCCGCAGGAGAGGAGCCGCAGGTGCGGGCCCATGCCTCCTAGTCCATTTCCGCTGGTGCGAGCCTTTGCTCGCAGGTGCGAGACCGCAGGTGCGGAAACGCTGTTCAGACAGTGTGCTTTTATACACGGAAATTAACTCATTTCCCTTATCTTCTTCTTCTTCCTTGGGGCGATTTCCACCATTTTAGAGGGGCAAACGACCTGGCTATTGAAGGTAAGTAAATTCTACTCTAATATTAGCCTCATGCATGGAATACTAGCTTAATTAACCACCTAAATTAGTGGAAATTCAAGAATGGGATAGTAACCTAGGGCTTTTCGATAATTCGAGAATTTACCGTGAATTAGCTATAAAATCAGGTAGAAACCGTATATTAATGATCCTTAGGCTATGGGTGAGTGTTTCCTTCGAGAATTTTTGGAATCCGAGCATGTGGGCCCGGGGTTGGATTTTAGAATTTCTTCAAGAATGGGAAATTTACTAAATGAGTAGGAGAATTTTCATATCTTGAGCATAAATTAATGAATTTGTATAACATTTGGCTAGTTTCGATTCCTCGGGTGTAGAGTTCGGAGTTTCGGGCGCGTTCTTGGTCCGGGGAGTAGGTTCGGCATGAGGTGAGTCTCCTTTCTAACCTTGTAAGGGGGAACTGTCCCCATAGGTGATTATAAATAATTGCATGTCCTTATTTGTTGGGGCGGTGGCTATGCACGCACGAAGTGACAAGAGTCCGTGCGTAGCCACTACTATGTTATGTTGGGTAGTTCTAGGACTCACGAGCATGCTTATATGTGCCTTACATGTATTCCTAAACGTATCTTGAATTGCTTATTATCCTTGATTTGGTATAATAATATTAGGAAGTTGTGTCCCATGATACATTGCTTAGGTTCTTGCCTTAAAGAGTAACCTCTGATAATTCCCTAACATTTGATAACTTTATGTATGTATGCGGCACAACGTCACACATATGATTTGTGAGCGGAATAGCCCTACTATTATGCCAACCGCGTCGCATGTTCGATTCGCAGGCGGGGTAATAGATCTATCTATGGTTCGAGCCGTTCGACCCTCGGCAGTTCACGTTTATTTTTTTCGCGACGTTTCGGCCGTACGAGTCCGGCCTATTATGTGATGTATGATTCACTGGGAATTTGTTATGATTATACAAACTAGTTCATGTTAATAAGGGAATTTAGTACATTATGTGTTAGTGAAATTTGACATGCAAAGGTAAATACAACTATACTTGATGATATATCTCCTTGTGATTTCTACGAATGTTATGCATGCCTAGTTCCTATTAAATAATGTTATTTAGAAATGTTGACTCTAGTAAGCATCACGTCTACCTCTCGTCACTACCTCTTCGAGTTTAGGTGGGATACTCACTGGGTACATATTTGTTTATGTACTCATGCTGCACTTCTGTACTTAATTGTACAGGTTCTGAGGCTGGCGCATCTGGTTATCAGACCAGATCTCGATTCAGATCTCAGTTGGACCCGACTTCACGGTGAGCTGCTTCTCCTGACGATCCTCGACGGCACCTTGGAGTTTTTCTTTTTTCTTATTTCCTGTCTATTCCTTTCAGATAGTGGGATTGTATATTATGTTTTGTATATTCTGTTAGTATGCCCGTAGGACTTGTGACACTAGTTCCTGGCACACACGTAGTTGTTATTTTGGTGTACGGGTTTGTATATATACGTTTTGTCTCATTCCTCATCATGACTGTTTTGATTAAAATTGGCTAATTATCCTTGTCAAATCATGCTTTAACTTTAAAAAATTGAGTATATTTTAAAGTGTTTTAAACTAATAAGAAGGAACCTTTAGTAACTTAAGAGTCGGCTTGCCTGACCCCACTGTTGGGCGCCATCACGACCTCAGTTAGGATTCTGGGTCGTTATACAAACAATCCCTGACATAGCCCACCTTGTCTCGCCACGTGTGCAATAGTAAAGTATATGCTCGCCTTGTTTCTCCACACGTGCATAAACATGTTCCCACCTTGTCTCGCCACGTGTGCAATAGTAAAGTATATGCTCGCCTTGTTTCTCCACACGTGCATAAACATGTTCCCACCTTGTCTCGCCACATGCGCAACCCTCAATCTCATATCCCGCCTTATCATGCCGCATGTGCAATATCAATAGTAAACACGGCACGGCAGAAACCTCGTGCAAATCCCCATATCAACGACCGCACGATAGAAACCTCGTGCATCACCCCAACAAGTACAACAACAACAATAGCAACAGTTCAAGATACAATAAATACATCAACTCAAGAACCTTCGATCACAAGATAGGCAAAACTAGTTCACGAGAAATAAACATAATAAGGAAATCTAGGGATATTAAGAACTGATCTAAAGGGAAGGAAAATAGCATGTAAAAGTCGCACCTAAATGCACGGGTTAACAACAAGAAGTCAACATGAATCCGATAACTCTATTTATGGCCAAGTCAACTAAGGTATAGTCTATCCAAACTTCCTTTAAGGTTGGCAGTTTCAAGGGTATTCAACAATTCCATTTAAGGACAAGCAACGTGAAAATATCATAACCTCAGCTAAGACCAAACCACTATAGAATGAGATGAAGATAATTACAATTAGAGATAGGCAGTTAAGAAGACATAGCATGACAGTAAAAAGGAAATAAAATCTGCAGACAAGTCAACTAGGAGTCAAATAGGCAATAGGAGTAAATCCAAAAGTAAGAAATTCTACATTTAAATAAATAAAGGCAAAACTAGAAATTAGGAAATTCAATCATGCCAAGGACAATTCATACTCGGCGAATATAAGAACCTAAGATTCTGTCACGACCCGATTTACCCTCCGAAAGGCGTCGTGACGGCACCTAGTCTCTATGACTAGGTAAGACTAATTGCGAAAAAACACATGTTAAATAGGAGCAATAAAATAAAGGTGAAATAAGTGAATCTACAATGGAACATCGCCACTTGGCGCATACAAAATACAACTTTTCCGAAACCCGGAATATCACTTTAGTCACAAGCTCTGTCTCAAAATAGCTCTATACAGCGAGAGGGAATTTACATGGAAAAGAAATCTATCTAAATCTGGAGTGGAAGGTGACTCGAAGGACTCTGCGGACGCGGCAGAATTACCTTTCCGTCTCCTAGAAGCTGCTGCTCGGACCCTTAGCCACGAAACTGAGCACTAGTACCTAGATCTACACACGAAAAACATGTGCAGGAAAGGGAATGAGTACACTAAAAATTGGTACCCAGTAAGTGCCAAGCCTAATTGCAGTCGAGTAGTGACGAGGTCAGGTTAAGTCTCTACTGGATTTTTATAGTAAAAAAGTATAAAAATGTGAACAGAGAGATATAATAAGATAAGGCAAATCAGTAGGAACAATGAACTAAAAGAAAATAATAATAGGGAGCCCTCGGCTTCGCACAACATATATCACAGTAACAAGTATGCAATGCAGTTGTCACCACCCAAATCCTAAACCGGTCGTGATGGAGCCTAACATGGAACTAGGCTAGCCAACAATCACAAAATTGCAGTTTCTTTCTAAAATCCCAGCCATTTTCAACATTTCATAAAGTATATAGAATTACTGAATTCATTAGGCAAAATAAACAGCTAAATAGTCTAAACCATCCCAAAATCCAGAGTCAACAGGTCATGAGCATCTAAGAAATATACCAACAAGTGTACTACTCTATTACAAAATCTCCGAATGAATAGATAGCTACAACAAAAGAAGGGAAAAACAGAGATGTTGCGGACGTTGAACAACTACCTCTATATCCCGAACTCCGGCTCCGCACGGAATAGATGGCTAACGCTCGGTATCTACACCTTAATCTACACATAGGGGTGCATGGAGTAATGTGAGTACGCAAACTCAGTAGTGATGAGAATAAATCAAGTCTAAGCGTCAAGAAACACATGAAAATCAATATCATCAATTCACAATAAGCACAGTGTTTCTTTCCAATAGTATATACATAGATATATGAAATCATCATGCCTTAAACCAACTTCAAAAAAAATCCTAAAAAAATGTGTTTTTCCAACAATTTCATAAATGAAAATAACCGAAAGATTTAGTGTAAAAATGAAATAAATCATAAGTAGCCCCTCGAGCAGAAACATGTCATAAATCGCCCCTCGGGCAGAACATCACTCAGCACCTCACAACCACTCAGTATCAGCCCCTCGAGCAACCTCACTATCACTCATGCCTCCCAATCACTCATCACTCGGCATTCATCACTCAGTAGGTACCTCGCTCACTGGGGTGTGTACAGACTTCGGAGGGGGTCCTTCAGCCCAAGCACTAATATCAAGCCACCTCGTGGCGTATCATATCCTTACAATCAGGCCCTCGGCCTCACTCAGTCAGAACCTCTCAAAAACCCCTCGGGCGTATCAGTAAAACGGGGTACTCCATCATTTTATATCTCAAAATAGTGTAAATAAGGTTGAGTTTCGAAAACAGTCAAGCACAATATGACTGAGTGTAAATCATGAATCAACAGTGAGGAAATAGAAATAAAAAAATCCCCCAACGGGTCTAAACAAGTCGGCACGAGGCCCCAAACATGGCTTATAGCCCAAATATAGCAATAGTCTTTAGAACACAATTTAACGTATGATTTAGAGTAAAATACGCAACTCAATAGTTGCCGCGGAGAGGACCAATTCCAATCCAAAAATCAGTGCGCGCCACATACTCGTCATCCGACATGTGCGCCATTCTAAAAACAGTGAGAAATATGGAGTTCGGGGTTTCATACCCTCAGGACAAGATTTATAACCATTACTTACCTCTACCGGGCCACAATACTAATCCGCGATGCTCTTGCCCCTCAAATTGGCTCCCGATTGCTCCTAATCTAATCAAAACCAATTTAACATCATCAATATACGCTAAAGGGACAAAACCCAATCGAAAACTATCAATTTATACGAAATTCTCGAAATTCGGCAAAACCCGAGCCCTAGGCCCACATCTCGGAATTTGATAAAATTTACATCACTAGAATCCTCGTCCTCCCACGATTCCATACATACCAACAACACTAAAATCGGACCACAATTTCCCACTCAAATCCTCAAAAGAAAATTCCAAATTCCATGCACTTATCTTCCCCAAATTTGGGTTAATTTCAATAATTTTCCGGTTAAATTGCTTAGAAAACGATATAGAAACGAGTTATGAAGTTGGAAACCTTACCTCCAAGTGAGCCCCTTTGATTTTTTCTTCAAACCCTCTCAAATAGCTCTCAACTCGTTTATCAACGGAGGAAAGTGGTGCAAATTTCACAACAATGGGCTTTAAAACATTCTGCCCAGCACTTAAAATCCCTTCAGTGCGATCGCGACTCTAGCCACGCGATCACGATGCACACCCCAGAACACTCTACA
Source organism: Nicotiana paniculata (assembly GCA_005239505.1). Classification (NCBI taxonomy): domain Eukaryota; kingdom Viridiplantae; phylum Streptophyta; class Magnoliopsida; order Solanales; family Solanaceae; genus Nicotiana; species Nicotiana paniculata. Next base: position 55,378 of record ML315209.1, read on the forward strand.
CGATCGCACACCAACACACGCAACCGCATAGAACAAAATACCATCCCACACACGCGCCTCAGAACCTCTATGTGATCGCACCGCAGCCCACGCGATCGCACTGCTTCACCTGCTTAACCTATGCGATCGCAATCCTAACCACGCGATCGCATAGAACAAAATACATGCCCCACTCTTTTACTCTACGCGATCGCATATGAATCCACGTGATCGCAGTGAAGGAATCACTGCTACTAAAACACCAGAAAGCAACACACTTCTTAAGGCCAAAAAGTGCCTGTTTGAGCATCCGAAATACACCCGAGGTCCCTGGGACCTCAACCAATCCTACAAACACACCCCATAAAATCATTCAAACTTAGTCTAGCCTTCGGAACACCAAAAACAACACGAAAACACCAAAATTACATCAAATTCAAGCATATGAATTTTGAAACTTCTAAATTTCGCCAATGATGCCGAAACCAACCAAAACACATCCGATTGACCTGAAATTTTTCACACATACCCAAAATGACATTAAAAACCTGATCCAACTTCCGTAATCCCATTCCGACCCCGATAGCCTATTTTCTACTGCCGACCGGAAATCGTCAAAAACTAACTTTCGCCAATTCAAGCCTAATTCTACACCGGACATCAAAACTTCATTCTGAACACACTCAGAAGTCCCAAATCACCTAACAAAGCTATCCGAGCCATAAAATTTGCATTTCGAGGTCGTTTACCAATAAGTCAACTCCCAATTGACTTTTTCGACTATTAAGCTAATTTAAGAGACTAAGTGTCTCAATTCTCGCCACGACCACTCCGATCCCGAACCAACCAACCCAACACAACATAAATAGTCTAAGAAACATATGATAAAGAATAAAGGGGGGAAACAGGGCTAATCTCACGGAACGACTGGCCGGGTCGTTACATCCTCCCCCTCTTAAACAAACATTCGTCCTCGAACGGGTCTAGAAACATACCTTTAGTTTCGAATAAGTGAGGATACATGTCCCGCATCTCCCGCTCGGTCTCCCAGGAGGCATACTCCACCGGGTTCCCTCTCCACTGAACCCTCACTAAAGCTATCCTTGGACCTCAGTTTCTGACCAGACGACCCAAAATAGCCACTGGCTCTACCTCATATGACATATCACCCTCGAGCTGAACCGTGTTGAAGTCCAAAACATGAGACGGGTCACCAACATACTTCCGGAGCATCAAAACATGGAACACCGGATGAATACCCGACAAGCTGGGAGGCAAGGCAAGCCTATAAGCCACCTCCCCAAACCTCTGAAGCAACTCAAATGGCCCAATGAACCTGGGACTCAGCTTTGCCCTCTTCCCGAACCTCATAACACCCTTCATGGATGACACCTTCAGCAACACCTTACCTTAACCATGAAAGACACATCCCGGAACTTATGATCCGCATAGCTCTTCTGCCTAGACTGCGCCGTGCAAAGCCACTCCTGAATCAACTTTGCCTTACCCACGCATCCTGAACCAGGTCTTTGCCCAATAGTCTAGCCTCGCCCAGCTCAAACTAACCAACTGGAGATCTGTACCTCCTACCATATAAAGCCTCATACGGAGCCATCTGGATACTCGACTGATAACTATTATTATAGGAGAACTCCGCAAGTGGCAGAAACTGGTCCCATGAACCCCCAAAATCAATGACACAGGCATGCAACATATCCTCCAAAATCTGAATAGTACGCTCCGACTGCCCGTCGGTCTGAGGGTGAAACGCCGTGCTCAACTCAACCTGAGTACCCAAATCTCTCTGTACAACTCTCCAAAACTGAGATGTGAACTGAGTACCTCTGTCAGAAATGATAGAAACTAGAACCCCGTGCAATCGGACAATCTCCCTGATATAAATCTCAGCTAACCGCTCCAAAGAATAAGTAGTTCCAACAGGAACGAAGTGCGCGGACTTGGTCAGCCGATCCACAATAACCCATATAGCATCAAACCTCCTCGAATTCCATGGGAGTCTAACTACGAAGTCCATGGTGATCTGCTCCTACTTCCACTCCGGAATATCAAATCTCTGAAGCAATCCACCTGATCTCTAGTGCTCATACTTGACCTGCTGAAATTTGAGACACCGAGCCACAACTCAACAATATATTTATTCATCTGCCTCCACCAATAATGTTGTCGCAGATCCTGATACATCTTCGTGGCACCCGGGTGGATGGAATATCGCAAACTATAGGCCTCAGCTAGAATCAAATCTCGAAGCCCATCTACATTGGGCACGCAAATACAGCCCTGCTTCCTCATGACCCCATCATTACCAATCACCACATCCCTGGCATCACCGCGATGGACCCTGTCCTGAAGAACAAGAAAATGTGGATCATCATACTGGCGTGCTCTAATCTGCTCAGAAATAGAAGACCTGGAGGCTACACAAGCCAATACCCGCGGAGGCGCTGATAGATCCAATCTCACCAACTGACCCTCTAAGGCCTGAACATCAAGTGCTAATGGCCGCTCTGCTGCTGAAAGGTAAGCTAGACTCCCCAAACTCTCCGCTCTACGACTCGGGTCATCGGTCACTACATTGGCCTTCCCCGAATGATATAAAATAGTGAGGTCATAATCCTTGAGAATCTCCAACCACCTCCTCTAACGTAAATTCAGATCCTTCTGCTTAATCAGATGCTGCAAACTACGGTGATCAGTGAAAATCTCACAATGCACTCCATACAAATAATGACACCAAATCTTCAAGGCGTGAACAATAGCTGCTAGCTCAATATCGTACACTGGATAATTCTTCTCGTGCACCTTCAAATGTCTGGACGCGTAGGCAATCACCCTACCGTCCTGCATCAAAATCGTTCCAAGGCCAACTCTCGAGCATCACAGTAAACTGTATAAGAACCTGAACCCGTAGGCAAAATCAACACCAAAGATGTAGTCAAAGCTGACTTGAGCTTCTGAAAGCTCTCCTCACACTCCTCAGTCCATCTGAACTGAGCACCCTTCTAGGTCAGTCTGGTCATAGGTGCAGCAATAGATGAAAATCCCTCGACGAAACAGCGATAGTACCATACCAAACCAAGGAAACTGCGAATCTCAGTAGTTGATGACGGTCTAGGCCAACTCTGCACCGCCTCTACCTTCTTCGAATCAACCTGAATATTCTCACTGGACACCACGTGCCCCAAGAATGCTACTGAATCAAGCTAGAACTCACACTTCAAAAATTTTGCATACAATCTCTTTTCCCTCAAGGTCTGAATCACAACTCTCAAATGCTGCTCATGACCCTCCCGAGATCGGGAATACACCAAGATATCATCAATAAAAACGATGAAGAATGAATCCAGATAAGGCTGGAATACATTGTGCATCAGGTGCATAAACGCTGCTGGGGCATTGGTCAATCCAAATGACATAACCAGGAACTCATAATGACCATACCTAGTCCTGAAAGCAGTCTTCGGGATGTCTGGTCCCTGAATCTTCAATTGATGATAACTGGAACACAAGTCAATCTTGGAGAATACCCTGGCACCCTAAAACTGATCAAACAAGTCATCTATACGAGGCAAGGGATACCGGTTCTTCACCGTAACCCTGTTCAGTTGTCGATAGTCAATACACATACGCATGGACCAATCCTTCTTCTTCACGAACAACACTGGTGCACCCCAAGGTGACACACTAGGCCGAATGAACCCCTTATCTAGGAGTTCCTGAAGCTGCTCCTTTAATTCCTTTAGCTCCTATGGTGCCATACGATAAGGTGGAATAGAAATAGGCTGGGTGCCTGGCACCAGGTCGATACCAAAATCAATGTCCCTATCAGGCGACATGCCCTACAGGTCTGCAGGAAACACGTCCGGAAAGTCACGGACCATAGGAACCGAATCAATAGCGGGAGTATCACCACTGACATCCCTCACAAAATCCAGATAAGATAAACACCCCTTCTCAACCATGCGCTGAGCCTTCAGGTAGGAAATCACCCTGCTAGGCATATACTCAGAAGAACCTCTCCACTCAACCCTCGGACATCCCGGCATAGCTAAGGTCACGGTCTTAGCGTGACAATCAAGAACAACATGACACAGAGATAACCAATCCATGCCCAATATCACATCAAAATCGACCATGCTGAGTAACGGTAGGATCACTCGGGTCTCCAGACCCCCAATAGATATCACACACGATCGATACACATGATCCACAACCACAGTATCGCCCGCTGGAGTCGACACATGAACAGAGGTAACTAGAGACTCATGGGGCATATCCAGAAAATGGGCAAAATATGAAGAAACATAGGAATATGTAGAACCAGGGTCAAATAAAGCCAAAGCATCTCGGCTACAGACTGAGACAATACCTGCAATCACTGCATTGGAGGCCATAGCATCTGGCCTGGCTGGAAATGCATACATACGGGCCTGACCTCCACCTGCTCGACCTCCCCCTCTAGGGCGGCCTCTAGCTGACTGACTACCACCCTTGGCTGCCTGAGCGGGTGGTAAAGTAACTGGAGTTGAAGTCGAGGGCTGGGCCCTCTACTGAGAAGAACCACCGAGACGACGGGGACACTGCCTCCACATGTGCCCGAACTCTCCACACTCAAAACAACTCCCTGGAGCTGGAGGCGGGGACTGATAGGAACCCTTGGCACCAGAATGGCCACTGGAAGACTCATACATAGAAGAACACTGAACTGGTGGTGCTCGAGCTGCACTCTGAGCTGGGAGGGCACCGAATGAAGTACGGCCTGACTGAGAACCATGGGGACCATGCCCCGAATATGCACCACTATAAGCTAGGCGGACTGACTGAGGAGGCCTGAACGAACGGCCTCTACCATGCTGAAACTGCCCCTTGGAAGGAGCACCATTAGAACTGCCCCATCCACGAGGCCTCTTGGCCTCCTTCTCTTCCCTCTCCTGGCGGCAAACCGACTCAATATCTCAAGCAATGTCAATAACCTGCTCGAATGTAGCATCTGATACTCTCTCCCGGGTCATAAATAGGCAGAGCTGATAAGTGAGGCCATCCACAAACCTCCTAACCCTCTCCCTATCAGTAGGGACCAACTCGGTAGCATGACGAGTCAACTCCAAAAACTACATCTCATATTGCATCACTGATAGCTCTCCCTGACGCAGCTGCTCAAAAAGCCTTATGTGCTCCTCCCTGTGTGACTGGGGTACATACTTCTCCAAAAATATAGTGGAGAACTGCTGCCAGGTGAGGGGTGCTGAACCAACAGGCCTACGCCTCTCAAAAGACTCCCACCAAGTGAAAGCAGCACCAGAAAACTAAAATGTAGCAAATGAGACCCCACTGGTCTCCAAAATCCCAGCAGTACGCAGCATCCTCTAACACTTATCCAAAAAACCCTGGGCATCCTCGCCCTCAGCACCACTGAATGTCGGAGGTCGTAGTCTACTAAACCTCTCCAGTCTACGCTGCTCGTCCTTTGACATAGCCGGAACCACGAAGTCCCGATCTGGAGCAACTGACTGGGCTGGAACTGCCCCTGGTGTCTGCTGGCCCTGAGTAGCCTGCTCAGGTGTCCGGGCAACTGGAGTCTGACTTCCTCCCTCGGCTTGAGAAGTAGCGGCAACTACCAGAGAAAAGGTGGTACACACCGTCAAGATCTGGGCCAAGGTCTCCTGAAGACCTGGAATAACAATAGGCAATGCCGGTGCCTGAGCCTGCCCCGCTGGAGTATCTGTGGCGGGAATCTGACCCTGAACAGTAGGGGGATCAACTGGCACTGCCCTAGCTGCTGCACGGGCTGTCCCCTACCTCTACCATGGACTCGACTGCGGCCTCGACCTCTCGTTGGTCTAGTTGGTGGATGATCATCCTGATCGGTAGCGCGATTCCTCACCATCTGTGAGAGAAGGAAACAACAGAAGTTTAGATTTCCAGAATCAACAAAATGGCACGACAGAATTCAAGAAAATGAGATTGTTCCAAAGGGTTCCGTAGTCTCACGAAGATAAGTACAGACGTCTTTGTACCGATCCGCAAGACTCTACTAAATCTGCTCATGACCGTTAAGTCCTATGTAACCTAGGCTCTGATACCAACTTGTCACGACCCCAAATCCTAAACCGGCGATGATGGCGCCTATCGTGGAACTAGGCTAGCCAACAATCACAAAATTACAGTTTCTTTATAAAATCCCAGGCATTTTCAAAATTTCATAAAGTATATAGAATTACTGAATTAATTAGGAAAAATAAACAGCTAAATAGTCTAAATCATCCCAAAATCCGGAGTCAACAGGTCATGAGAATCTAAGAAATATACCAACAAGTGTACTACTCTATTACAAAATCTACGAACGAATAGATAGATACAACAAAAGAAGGGAAAAACATAGATGATGTGGACGCTGAACAGCTACCTCTATATCTCGAACTCCGGCTCCGCACGGAATAGATGGCTAACGCTCGGTATCTGCACCTGAATCTGCATACAGGGGTGCAGGGAGTAATGTGAGTATGCCAACTCAGTAGTAATGAGAATAAATCAAGTCTAAGCGGCAAGAAACACATGAAAATCAATATCATCAATTCACAATAAGCACAGCCTTTCTTTCCAACAGTATATACATAGATATATGAAATCATCATGCCTTAAAACCAACTTCAGAAAAAATCCAAAAAAAAATGTGTTTTTCCAACAATTTTAGAAATGAAAATAACCGAAAGATTTAGTGTAAAAATGAAATAAATCATAAGTATCCCCTCAAGCAGAAACATGAATCATAAAGCGCCCCTCGGGCAGAACATCAATCAGCACCCCACAGCCACTCAGTATCAGCTCATCGGGCAACCTCACTATCACTCATGCCTCCCAATTACTCATTACTCGGCACTCGGCACTCGGCACTCAGCACTCAGTAGGTTCCTACGCTCATTGGGGGTGTGTACAGACTCCGGAAGAGCTCCTTCAGCCCAAACGCTAATATCAATACACCTCGTGGCATATCATATCCTTACAATCAGGCCCTCGGCCTCACTTAGTCAGAACCTCTCAAAAACCCCTCAAGTGTATAAGTAAAATGGGGTACTCGACACAAAACATCATTTTATATCTCAAAATAGTGTAAATAAGGTTGAGTTTCGAAAACAGTTAAGCACAATATGACTGAGTGTAAATCATGAATCAACAGTGAGGAAATAGAAATAAAAAAATCCCCCAACGGGTCTAAACAAGTCGGCACGAGGCCCCAAACATGGCTTATAGCCCAAATATAGCAATAGTCTTTAGAACACAATTTAACGTATGATTTAGAGTAAAATACGCAACTCAATAGTTGCCGCGGAGAGGACCAATTCCAATCCAAAAATCAGTGCGCGCCACATACTCGTCATCCGACATGTGCGCCATTCTAAAAACAGTGAGAAATATGGAGTTCGGGGTTTCATACCCTCAGGACAAGATTTATAACCATTACTTACCTCTACCGGGCCACAATACTAATCCGCGATGCTCTTGCCCCTCAAATTGGCTCCCGATTTCTCCTAATCTAATCAAAACCAATTTAACATCATCAATATACGCTAAAGGGACAAAACCCAATCGAAAATTATCAATTTATACAAATTCTTGAAATTCGGCAAAACCCGAGCCCTAGGCCCACGTCTCGGAATTTGATAAAATTTACATCACTAGAATCCTCGTCCTCCCACGATTCCATACATACCAACAACACTAAAATCGGACCACAATTTCCCACTCAAATCCTCAAAAGAAAATTCCAAATTCCATGCACTTATCTTCCCCAAATTTGGGTTAATTTCAATAATTTTCCGGTTAAATTGCTTAGAAAACGATATATAAACGAGTTATGAAGTTGGAAACCTTACCTCCAAGTGAGCCCCTTTGATTTTTTCTTCAAAACCTCTCAAATAGCTCTCAACTCGTTTATCAACGGAGGAAAGTGGTGAAAATTTCACAACAATGGGCTTTAAAACATTCTGCCCAGCACTTAAAATCCCTTCAGTGCGATCGCGACTCTAGCCACGCGATCACGATGCACACCCCAGAACACTCTACACGATCGCACACCAACACACGCAATCGCATAGAACAAAATACCATCCCACACACGCGCCTCAGAACCTCTATGTGATCGCACCGCAGCCCACGTGATCGCACTGCTTCACCTGCTCAACCTATGCGATCGCAATCCTACCCACGTGATCGCATAGAACAAAATTCCTGCCCCACTCTTTTACTCTACGCGATCGAGGATGAATCCACGCGATCGCATTGAAGGAATCACTGCTACTAACACACCAGAAAACAACAGACTTCTTAAGGCCAAAAAGTGCCTATTTGAGCATCCGAAATACACCCGAGGCCCCCGGGACCTCAACCAATCCTACCAAACACATCCCATAACATCATTCAAACTTAGTCGAGCTTTCGAAACACCAAAAAAAACACGAAAACACCAAAATTACATCAAATTCAAGCTTATGAACTTTGAAACTTCTAAATTTCGCCAATGACGCCGAAACCAACCAAAACACATCCCATTGACGTGAAATTTTGCACACATATCCAAAATGTCATTATAAACCTGATCCAACTTACGGAATCCCATTCCGACCCCGATAGCCTATTTTCCACTGCCGGCCGGAAATTGCCAAAAACTAACTTTCGCCAATTCAAGCCTAATTCTACACCGGACATCAAAACTTCATTCCGAACACACTCCTAAGTCCCAAAACCTAACGAAGCTATTCGAGCCATAAAATCCGCATTCCGAGGTCTTTTACTAATAAGTCAACTCCCAGTTGACTTTTTCGACTATTAAGCTAATTTAAGAGACTAAGTGTCTCAATTCTCACCACGACCACTCTGAACCCGAACCAACATACCCAACACAATATAAATAGGCTAAGAAACATATGATAAAGCATAAACGGGGGAAACAGGGCTAATCTCATGGAACGACCGGTCGGGTCGTTACAGCAGTACAGGGGGAAAGCTCCCGAAATCTCGTCCGTAGTCCCAATTTAAATATGCTATGCAGTACAGGAGGAAAGCTCTCGGAATCTCGTCCGTAGTCCCAATTTAAATATGCAATGCAGTACAAATACCGAATATAATTTTTATTTAAAATAGTTCAGGAAAAATCACAGGCAGAAATATGGATAAAACTACCTAAACATGGTACACATAGTAATAACTAGGGATAAATTCAAGTAAAACAGGTAGGGATGATATTTCCTAATCTAAACTACATAGTCGATACATGAATCAGTGAAATAGGAGTGAAATGATTTAAGTCATGGAGGGAAGGATGGAGTTTTAGCAACAATGTCATGTGTACGTACTCGTCACCTCACTCACACGGCGCCCAAACCACATAAAACAATATTAAAATAGCCTAGGGGAAGTCCCCAACACATAGTTAGGCAAGCCACTTACCTCGATTGCGCTACTCAATTCAAAACCACGCTCTTTCCACGAGTGTCCAACTTCGAATGGCCCAAATCTATTCAATTCGATTGTATAATGTAAATATCACTTTAAGGAATCAAAATAGCTAATAAGTTCAAGGCTAATACGCGAAATTAGGAAAAATCGCCAAAAAAATCCCCCGGGCCCACGTCTCGGAATCGAGTGAAAGTTACAGATTTAGAACACCCATTCACTCACGAACTCACTCGAACAAGAATCATCGAAAACCGACGACGAAATCCTATTAAATTCTCGAAGTTCCTAATTGGGGAAACTTCTTCCAATTTGCATGATTTTTCACCTAAATCCCTTGATTGCATGGAAGAAATTTCTATAGATTAATGATATACAAAGGAAGTAGGATTAGGAATTGTTATCTATGAAGCTTTTCCTCAAAACTCACTCCAAATCGCCTACACCCGAGCTCCAAACTATTTTAGAAGTTATGAAATTCAAGCCCTCAAATTTGATATAAACTGCCCAGCGATTTCCGCACCTACGCCCTTAGACCGCACCTGCGGTCCCGCACCTGCGAAAAATCCATCGCAGGTGCGAAACCCACTAAAAGGCATGGGGCCGCATCTGCGACTCTGCACCTGCGGAAACCCAACCGCAGCTGTGAGGACTGGTTGACTTGACCAAGCCCGCACCTGCTAGCCCCTCTTCTGCACCTGCGGAAAATCCATCGCAGGTGTGAGACACCAGAACCAGAAATGATTCAACTGCTTTCCAAGTTCCAAAATCACCCGTTGAGCATCCGAAACATCCCCGAGGCCCCCGGGACCTCAACTAAACTTACCAACCAATCCTAATACCTTATCCAAACTTAGTCGAGCCTCCAAAACACATCACCTAACACCAAAATCACCAATTATACATGGATTCAAGCCTAAGAACTTATGAAATTTCCAAACTCTAAAACCGATGCCGAAACACTTTGAAACTAGTCCGAATGAACTCAAATTTTACACACATGTCACAAATGATACAACGGACCTACAACCACTCTTGGAATTCCATTCCGAGCTTGATATCAAAATTCCACCTATCGGCCGAAATCACCGAAATTCTAACTTTCACCAATTCAAGCCTAAATCTACTACAAACCTCGAAAGCACATTCCAGACATGCTACTAACTCCGAAATCACCCAACGGAGCTAACTAAGTCGATGGAATCCCATTCCGGACCCGTCTTCCCATAGTACCAATTACGGTCCGATTTCTAAAACTTAAACTCACATATAAGGACTATGTGTCCAAAAACTCTTCGAATTTCACCACTCAACGTTCCAACAAGTCCCAAAAGCAGAAATAGACATGGGGAAAGCAGTTATTAGGGGATCGGGGCGCTAACTCTCAAAACGACCTACCGGGTCGTTACAGATTCCTAAAGGGTCAAATTTCCACAAATAAGTTCGAGCATGCACTCGTCACCTCGCGTACACGGACTACAATCAACATAGATGACTCAAATCCTAAGGGGTAATTCTCCCACACAAGGTTAGGCAAGATATTTACCTCAAAGACGACAACCCGGTACTCTAAAATGGACTTCTCGAAAACCTTTTCCTCAACTCAAAACACAAATTAAATGATAAAAACAACGACTAATTCATAAAATATATTTAATTTCTAGTTGAAGAACACTTACCAAATCGAATTTCGTGAAAACCCCATCAAAAATCGCCAAGAACCGAGCTCTAGAAGTCAAAACGTGAATAAAATGGTCTAACTCTCATTTTTGGATTATATTCTGTCTGCCCAGGTATTTGTTCATCGCGATTGCGTAGAAGGAAAATGGTTGTTGTCCAAATTGTGCTACGCGATCGCGTACTAAACATTTCGATCGCGAAAAGGGAAAAATGTTGAGGCCAAGAACTACACTACACGATCGCGAGAGACTATATGTAATCGCAGAAGAGGAAGGGGGAATTCACACACTGGTGCCTCTAAGATACGCGAACGCGGGCATTGAGATGCGAATGCGGAGGAAGCAGAAGAAAACCTATGCGCTCGCAGGCCAACCAATGCGAACGCGAAGAAGAAAAACATGGAAGGTCGACATTACACTACACGATCGCAACTAGGACTACGCGATTGCACAAGAGGACATCAGACACCAAAAACCAGCAAATCCGAAAATAGAAGAAATTGGTCGAGGCCCATCCAAAACACACCCGAGGCCCCCGAGGCCCTTGGGACCTCGTATAAACATACAAACAAGTCATATAACCTAACATGAACTTTTCTGAGGTCTCAAATCACACCAAACAACGACGAAACGACGAATCACACCAATAATCGAACTTAGGAACTTTCAAAATCTTCAAACTTCTAAACTCATGCCGAAACCTATCAATTCAACCCTGAATGAAGCTAAATTTTGCAGACAAGTCATAAATGACACAACAAACCTACATCCACTTCGGAATTTCATTCCGAGATCGATATCAAAATTTCACCTATCGGCCAAAATCGCTGAAATTCTAACTTTCGCCGAATTACCTCAAATTACTCTACGGACCTCCAAAACTAATTCCGGATGCGCGCCTAAGTCCAAAATCATCGTACGAAGCTATTGGTATCACCCAAAACTCCTTCCGAGGTCGTTACTCAAAAGTCAAACCTTTGGTCAACTTCCATCACTTAAGTTTCAAAATTTGAAATTTTCCTTCCAATTCGACTCCGGATTATCCGGTAACTGAATCCAACCACGCACGCAGGTCGATATACACAATGTAAAGTTTTTCAAGACCTTATGCCACCAAACGAAGCTTAAATTCCCAAAACGACCGGTCGGGTCGTTACACTTCCTAATATAATAATGTGTGTGTATGTGTAAAGAGACTTTTAGTTAGAATTATTATGAGAAAAGTCCTACATATACACATAACCAAATCCATAATAAACAAATATTCATAAAGGAAGAATACTAAAAACAAATCAAGTAATAGCCTAAAAATATATATATACTAATTAAATTTCTCATGTAGGAAATTTTATTTAATAAATAGAACTCATAAATTCATAATTCAAAATATAAAAATATAAATAAACTATTAGGATATTATACATAAGATAATACATTATATATAAAACACAAATTATTAATTACTAAAATATTAGTAGTTTTTTTATAGAAACAATAAAAGTCTTATCTTTTCATACTTTTGATGAATTAAAAATCATAATTTAGGAAAACATTTATATTATTTAATATTTTAGTAAAATATAAATCTATATATAATAAAAGGAGAGGCAAAAGCACATTATTAAGATAAGTGGCATAACCACAAAAAGCCAAGTGGAATTATTAAGATAAAATAAACTAACTTTTTAACTAAAAAAAACTTTTTAAATTTTGAATTAATTGGTTACTATATTTGAATTCATAAATATAGATATCTTATAATTAGCTATTTTAAAAAAATAAAAATATAAAAAAAATTGCTCATTCAAATTGGGGAGTAGTTTCAAGTTGGAGTTCTAAAGCTATTTTAAAATTAAAAAATAAAAATAAGTAAAAATTAAATTTGCTACAATAAGAAAACAAAAATATTAATAATAGAAAAAACTACCTATTCAAGTTGGGGAATAGTTTTGAGTTGGAGTTTTAAAATAAAAAAAATTACCAATTCAAATTGGGGTGTGATTTGGAGTTTTAAAATTATTTTAAAATAAAGAAACGAAAATAAAGTAATAAAATATTGCCAATTTAAGTTGGAGAGTAGTATCTTTCTAATAAGTAGTCTTTATATGACGCCAAGTGGTATAACCATAATACGCCATATAGATTTTTAGGACAACGCTCCAACAAAGTTGGTATTTCAAAATTATTTTAAATAAAAAAATGAAATTAAAAAAAATGACAATTCAAATTTTGGGAGTAGTTTCAAGTTGGAGTTTTAAGACAAAATAAACCACCTTTCTTACTAAAATCTTTTGAATTTTAAATTTTGAATTAATTACTCTATTTGATTTAATAAATATCTATATCTTATAATTGGCTATAAAAAACGAAAAAAATTACTCATTCAAATTCGGGAGTAGTTTTGTCACGACCCAAATTCCATCGTAGGTCGTGATGGCGCCCACCATTGTTAGGCAAACCAACTCTAATCAACTAGTGAGTTCTCATTTATTCTACCAACCAAACCCGTCATTTACCTGTCACGACCCCAAATCCACTAGTCATGATGGCGTCTAACTCAACTCGCTAGGTAAGCCAACTAAAAACTGTCTAATTCCAATAACATTAATAAGTCAATTGGTCAAAAATAAATTATATGGAACTATTACATTTCCCAAGGTCGGGTAGTACAAGTCATGAGCTTCTACGAATAGAGTTTACAAAGTAAACAATGAAACAATTACACAGTCTGTTTGAAAAGTACATAAATAGAGCTTTATAAGCTAAGGCTACCCCGAACAAAGGAGGCAGCTACAACAGGGATGCCGGTACATCTTCAAGTCCCGCAACCATCGAGCACAGAAACAACATCAACCGACATCTGCACTGTCACGCCCCAAAAACTGAGGGACGAGACTGGCGCCTCATCGGATGAACCCGGTCAAACGGACCTGGATTGCCTTTCCTACCCAACGCATTACCCCGTGTTTATAGTATACAATATTTCACATGAAATAGCAAATTAAATTCAAAGCATTAGTTTACAACTTAAGTTCGCTTCTTCTTTTTAACATTTTAGCCTTTGATAATTTTGAAACATACAAACTACATACAATATTTCCGATTCGGTCCACGATTACGAGTAAATACAAATACTGCCCAATATATATATATACACAACCCACATTATGTCTACGGAGCCTCTAAGAGTACTAGGAGTTTACATAGACTTGCCGGCAACAAGGCCCTGGCTATACCTTTAAAGACATAACATATACAAGAGAATGATATAGTCTACACACGGCCCCGAGAGGGAATGGGGCTCACCAGAACCGCTGAAGGGATGAAGAGGAGGCACCACTATCGGTGGTCAGAGCTACATACTATAGTACCACCTACATCCATATAAAAGATGTAGCGCCCCCGGCAAAAGGGACGTTAGTACCATGGAATAGTACTAGTATGTATGAACAAACTTTACTCTATGTAAAATCAAACAATACACATGTAAGAGGCAGTTAAAGAAACCAAACAAATATTGCACAGAGATACAGAGAATCACAATTGAGGTTTCCACAGTTTCTTATTTCAATTGTTCCCTTGTTGCGGCGCGCAACCCAATCCCACCGTACAATCAAATTTCACCCTTATTTCTTCTGTTGTGGCGCGCGACCCGATCCCATCGTACAATCACATTTCACCCTTATTTCTTCTGTTGCAACGCGCAACCTGATCCTACCGTACAATCACACTTGATAGCAATAACAACCAACAATTCAATCACAAGGATTTTCATCATCAAGAGTATAAATTTATAACATCCAATAACCAAGAGGGATCAAGGTCACAATAATCCTTACCGAACAGTGAGTCACATATGGTATTTCCACAGTCATTTAGCTCAATTAAATCAATCTACAATTCCCATAATTTACGACACACCCTTTAGCACTTAGATAAATTCAACAATTGGGTTTGTTATCATTTCTTTCATTCAGTAGCACATCCTTTCATCCCAATATGTTCAAGAATTTAACGAGTTTTGCACATAATAGAGTAAGCACAAAGAATCACCTTTCACAATCTCACATAGAATGGTGGCATGAAAATCAACTAAGACAATCAGAGAATAAAATCTTATGCCTCAACACCTTAGAACTATCATTTCACATATGCATAAGCAAGGAACTCATACCGAATGCTCATATACCAACAAGGTGACTCTACAAAGATTAAAGTTAACCATACATACCTCGAGTTGGAATTTCCCTTTAATTTCCATCCCAAATCACCGGAACTTCTAACGCCTTCAATCTAATTTACAATGTGACACATTCAAACTTAGAGCTAGGAACCTTGAACTCATTTGGGCATTTTATCAAATACTACATGGTCCTTTAGATTAACTAGCACCCTCTTTAGTGAAAGTGTAACGATCCGACCGGTCGTTTTGCGTTATCAGACCCCGTTCCCCTAAATGAAACTTCCCATAGTGGCTTATTATGATTTATGACTTTCGGGGACTGGTGGGATTCGGAAGTGTTTAGAGTGCTATAGGGACACTTGGTTCCTTAAGGTTGGCCTTTAAGGCCAAAGTTTGACTTCTGTCAACATTTTGAGTAACCGACCTCGGAATCGAGTTTCAATGATTCTGGTAGCTTCGTATGATGATTTTGGACTTAGTCGTATGTTCGGAATGGGTTTTGGATGACCTGGGGCATTTCGGCGCCCAATATCGAAATTAGAGTTTCCTTAAGTTTGAAACTTTGTTGGGAACATGTTTTTGTGTTATCGAGGTCCGAACAGAATTTTGAGACCGGGAATAGTTTCGTTATGTCATTTATGACTTGGTTGCAAAATTTGGTGTCATTCCGAGTAGTATAGGTCGGTTCGGCGCATTAAAAGCGAATTCTAGAACTTTAAGTTCAAAGTTTGATCCAATTTGGTTTATGGGTCGAATTCTTAGTTTTGTTGTTGTTTTTCATGTTCCGAAAATTCCACCGAGTCCGTATCATGAATACAGACCTGCCAGTTCCTTTGGACAGGGGCTCGGGTGAGTTTCGGACACCTCGGAGTTAAATTCAAAAACCAGATTTTTCACTCACTGGTTTCTTTCAGTGCGATCGCAGGTGCAATGATGCGATCGCATAGAAGGAACTGGGCAGGGGTGGTGAATGCCCTGTGCGTTCGCACATTAGGCACTGCGATCGCGATGGTTTTGGCTCCTGACCCAGTGCGATCGCACACCCCACCCGGGTTCGCACAAGAGCCCAGCCTTGGGCCTGCCCAGCTACTCCTTACCCTGTGCGTTCGCAGGTCTCTCTCCGCGTTCGCACAGAAGGCCCATGAGGTCCTGTTCAGTTAAAGCTCTGCGATCGCACTGCCCAGGCTGCGATCGCATAGAGGAGACCACTGGGCAGTGTGTTTTTATAGTGGGATTTAATTCATTTCCCTCATCTTCTTCTTCTTCCTTGGGACGATTTTCAGCATTCTAGAGGGGCAAACAACCTAGTTATTGAAGGTAAGTAAATTCTACTCTAATATTAGTTTCATGCATGGATTACAAGATAAATTAACTACCTAATTAGTGAAAAACTAAGGATTAGAGGTAGTAACCTATGGCTTTTGAAAATGTAGAAAATTACCCATCAACTAGCTATGAAATCAAGTAAAAATCATGTATTAATGATCCTTAGGCTATGGGTGAGTGTTTCCTTCGAGAATTTTTGAAATTCGAGCATGCGGGCCTGGGGTTGGATTTTAGAATTTCTTCAAGAATGATGAATTTGACTAAGTAGTAGGGGAATTTCATGCCTTGAGTATAAATTGATATATTTGTATAACATTTGGCTAGTTTCGAGTCCGTGGGTGTCGAGTTTGGAATTTCGGGCGCGTTCTTGACCCGGAGAGTAGGTTCGACGCGAGGTGAGTCTCCTTTCTAACCTTGTAAGGGGGAACTGTCCCCCTAGGTGATTTAAATGCTATATGTGATAATATTTGGGGGCTACGTACGTACAAAGTGACGAGAGTTCGTACGTAGCGGCTATTACTATTATGTCCGGGTAGTTAGGCCCACATCATGCCTTGTGTTTTACTTGATATGAATTATATGCTTAATAAATTACATGTTACATGTCGTTTACTTCCCAGAGGTCATGGAATTCGAGAAAACTTGTAAGGAATTGTTCACTGAAAAGTAATTTAAAAAGGAATTATGTGTGTACATATGACCGCTTCGGAATTTACATTCCGCGAGTGGAGTGTGATTTACCCCACTCTTATGGGAACGGGCCGTACGCCACGATGGATTGAGAGATGCACTTTTGGTTCGGGCCGTTCGATCCTCGGCAGTGCATAGATGTGAGTACTTTGTGGAAAGGTGCACTTATGGTTCGGGCCGTTCGACCCTCGTCAATGCACGGACATGACTATCTCATGACTCCGACCGGTTGTCCTTACCCTGCATGCGCATGATTTATTTGTTACTAAATTTATGGACATTGATTTGACACATATTTGGGGGAAGGTGAAGTAGTAATTGTTTTATTCATTCCCAGTACTTCCTTGGATTTCAATGCCTTATATATATATTTGTTGTTTCACTGCCTTTACATGCCTACCGTTTCCATCATATTCTGTTAAATTATATTGATGGACCTTAGTGAGTGTCCAGTCAACCTCTCGTCACTACCTCTTCGAGGTTAGGCGGGATACTCACTGGGTACATATATATATTTATGTACTCATGATACGCTTGTTTACTTAATTGTACAGGTTCTGAGGTTGGTGCATCAGATTGTCGGACCGGAGCTTGATTTGATTATAGACGGACCTGACTTCACGGTTAGCTGCTTTCTCCTGGTGATCTCCGGCAGCACCATGGGGTTTCTTTTGCTTATTTCCCGTCTATTTCCTTCAAACAGTGGGACTGTATATTATATCTTTTGTATATTCTGTTAGTATGCCCGTAGGACTTGTGACACTAGTTCCTGGCACACACGTGATAATTATTATGGATTTCGGTTTTGTATATATATATATTGACTCACGCCTCTTCATGACTACTTTTGATTAAAAACTGGCTAATTATCCTTGTCAATTCATGTTTTAAGTTTTAAAAAAATTGAGTATATGTTGAAATGTTTAACCTAATAAGAAAGAACCCTTAGTAAATTGAGTGTTGGCTTGCCTGACCTCGCTGTTGGGCACCATCACGACCTAAGATAGGATTTTGAGTCGTGACAACATGGTATCAGAGCACTAGGTTCACGTAAGTCTCACGAGTCACGGGTATACCCAGTAGAGTCTTGCGGATCGGTACGGAGATGTCTGCACTTATCTTCAGGAGGCTATAGGGTGTTAGGAAACCACTCTTTGTTCTTATTCTATCGTGCAGTCAATCATTTACTAAATTCATTCTTCTATTCTCTCACATATGGTGAGGACACATGCATCTGATGTTCCAAAACCGGGAAGGGCCGCTACCCCCGCTGTTCGAGGCCGCGGCAGAGGTCGGGGAAGGGCACCGGCCCGCGGTAGGGGACGAGAGCGTCCCAGAGCTATCTTGGTTCTGCCACCAGAGGACCTTATCATAGAGGAGCAGAACGAGGTGCCTCCAGCAAACCCTGCTCAAGTAGACGTCATCACGTCGCCAGGCTTCCAGGCTGGTTTATTTCTAGCTGATCCTGCCACTTCTCAGGCGGGAGGGGGAGTCCAGACCCCTACTGCCCAGGCTGCAGGCCAGACAGCAGCGTTACATCATACCCCGGGTACACTGCCTGTGGGTGGGGTCTAGCCTGTTGCAGCAGCACCTGAGCCCAGACCAGCTGCGGACGGTGATCCACAAAAGCTATTGGATAGATGGACCTGATTTCACCCTCCAGTATTTGGGGGTGAGCGAGGCGAGGATGCCCAGGATTTTGTGGATAGGTGCAGGGATAGACTGCACAACATGAGGATACTAGAGTCACATGGAGTGGATTTCACTACCTTCCAGTTGGAGGGAAGAGCTCGTAGGTGGTGGCAGTCCTATATTCTCAGCAGGTCAGCAGATTCTCCTCCTGTCACTTGGGAGCAGTTCACGCAGATGTTTCTAGATAGATATATCCCACCCTCTGAGGGGGAAGAGCTGCGGTATCAGTTTGAGCGACTAGAGTAGGGACAGATGTCAGTGATAGATTATGAGGCCAGGTTTTCAGAGTTGTCTCGCCATGCACTCATGATAATACCTACTGATGCAGAGAGGGTGCGGAGATTTGTGGTTGGGTTTCATTCAGGTATTAGGGAAACCATGGCCCGAGAGGTGGAGATGGGTACTCCTTATCAGCTCGTGGTAAAGATTGATCGCAGGATTGAGGGGTATCGGTCGAGGAGCGGGGAGAAGGGGCAATAGGACAAGATGGATAGATTCTCTGGAGATTTCAGAGGTGCCCCAGCTAGGGGCAGAGGTCAGTTTAGCAGTCGTCAGCCCAGCAGGCCTTTATATTCAGCACCTCCACCACCTCCCCGAGGTGTTCCAGCGAGGCCTCATTTCAGCGCCATGCCAGAGCTTTCCTACTGTCCTCTAGCCATTCAGAGTTCACCCAGTGGTTATACCTGTCATCCGAGATTCTCCGACCCCTACTTCAGTGCTATGCTAGAGGGACATTGCCCTCCGACCATTCAGGGTTCTTCTTCGGGGTAGCAGAATATGGTACCTGGGAGTGGTTACGAGTGTGGAGAGCTAGGTCATATGAGGAGGCAATGTCCCAGGTTTCGGGTCAAGGCCGTACAGCAGGGTTATCAGTCGATGGGTCCAGCACCAGCAGTCTGCCACCTAGAGGTGGAGGACAGGTCGGCAGGGGTCGTCCTAGAGGTGGAGTCCAATCAAGGGGAGGTCAGGCAGCTCCTATTCACTCTGGTGGAGCTTAGTCTTCCGGTACTCCAGCCAGATTCTATGTCATTTCGGGCAGATCAGATGCAGTGGCCTCAGACGCGGTGATCACAAGTATTATCTCAGTATGTGGTAGAGAGGCTTCAGTATTATTTGATCTAGGGTCCACCTATTCATATGTTTCAGCATTATTTGCTCATTTTTTGGATGTTCCTCGCGAGTCCTTGGGTTCTCCTATATATGTGTCCACTCCTGTGGGAAATTCTGTGGTGGTAGACCGGATTTATCTGTCTTGTGTGATCACCTTATGCGGGTTCGATACCATAGCGAACCTTTTATTGCTCGACATGGTTGATTTTGAGATTATTCTACGCATGGATTGGCTATATCCTTATCATGTCGTGCTAGATTGCCATGCCAAGACATTTACTTTAGCCATGCTCGAGTGCCTAGGCTGGAGTGGAGAGGTTCCTCAGTTAGTGTAGCCAGCCTGGTTGTTTCATTCCTGAAGGCTCGACATATGGTCAAGAAGGGTTGTCTGGCCTATCTTGCTTATGTGTGGGACACCACCGCCGAGTCTATGACGATTGATTCAGTGCCAGTGGTTCGATAGTTTGCTGATGTATTTCCTTCAGACCTTCCAGGCATGCCTCCGGACCGTGATATTGATTTCTGCATTGATTTAGCTCCAGGCACCCAACCTATATCTATTCCTCCATACCATATGGCTCCGAAGGAGTTGAAGGATTTGAAGGAGCAGCTTGAGGAGTTGTTAGCTAAAGGGTTCATCAGACCGAGTGTATCGTCGTGGGGTGCTCCAGTTTCATTCGTGAAGAAGAAGGATGGGTCCATGCGGATGTGTATTGATTACCGCCAGCTGAACAAGGTTACCATTAAGAACAAGTATCCTTTGTGGCGCATCGATGATTTACTTGACCAGTTGCAGGGTGCTCGTGTGTTTTCTAATATTGATTTGAGATCAAGATATCATCAGCTGAAGATTCGGGCCTCGGATGTTCCGAATACTGCTTTTCGTACGAGATATGGCCACTATGAGTTCCTGGTGATGTCCTTTGGCTTGACTAATTCCCCAGCAGCATTCATGGACTTGATGAACAGGGTGTTAAGGCAGTACATTGATTCCTTTGTTATTGTCTTTATTGATGACATCTTGATTTACTCACGTATCCTGGGGGAGCACGAGCAGCATTTGAGAGTGGTTCTCCAGACCTTGCGGGAACAGAAGCTATACGCTAAGTTCTCCAAGTGTGAGTTCTGGTTGGATTCTGTAGCATTCCTGGGGCATGTAGTATCCGGAGAGGGTATCAAGGTTGATCCTCAGAAGATCGAGGCAGCTCAGAGTTGGTCGCGTCCTACCTCAGCTACAGAGATCAGGAGCTTTTTGGGCCTACCAGGCTATTATCGCCGATTTTTGGAGGGGTTCTCTTCTATTGCAGCTCCATTGACTAGATTGACTCAGAAGCATGCCCTGCTCCGATGGTCTGACGAGTGTGAGACGAGCTTTCAGAAGCTCAAGACAGCATTGACCTCAGCACCAGTTCTAGTATTGCCTTCCGGTTCTGGGATGTATACAGTATATTGCAACTCTTCGCGCGTTGGCTTAGGGTGTATGTTGATGCAGGAAGGGAGAGTTATTGCTTATGCTTCGCGCCAGCTGAAGGTTCATGAGAAGAATTACCCTATGCACGACTTGGAGTTGGCGGCGATTGTTCATGATCTTAAGATTTGGAGGCACTACTTGTATGGAGTGTCCTATGAGGTTTATACAGACCACCGTATCTTGCACCACTTGTTCAGGCAGAGGGATCTTAATTTGAGGTAGCGCAAATGGCTTGAGTTGTTGAAGGATTATGTTATCACCATTCTTTATCATCCATGCAACAAAAATTTGGTAGCAGATGCTTTGATCAAGAAGGCGGAAAGTATGGGTAGCTTGGCTTATATTGCAGTAGAGGAGAGACCACTAGACTTGGACATTCAGTCCTTGGCCAATCGCCTGGTGAGATTAGACCTTTTAGAGCCTTGTCAAGTTTTAGCACATGTGGTTGCTCAATCTTCGTTATTTGGGGAGATTAAAGCTCGGCAGTATGATGATTCGTGTTTGGCAGAGCTACGGGAGGCAGTGGTTCAGGGTAGGTCCAAGGAGGTTACTATCAGCGAGGATGGTGTTTTGAGACTTCAGGGCCACTTATGTGTTCCTAATGTTGATAGCCTGAGGGAGAGGATTCTAGAGGAGGCACACAGTTCTCGTTATTCCGTTCATCCTGGTGCTACGAAGATGTATCGTGATTTGAAGAATCATTACTGGTGGAGGCGGATGAAGAGGGACATTGTGGATTATGTGACTAGGTGTCTTAATTGCCAGCAGGTGAAGTATGAGCACCAGAGGCCAGAGGCTTACTTCAACAGATGCCCATTCCTGAGTGGAAATGGGAGCGCATCACTATGGATTTTGTGGTTAGGTTGCCTCGAACCTTGCGGAAGGTTGACGCGGTTTGGTTCATTGTGGATAGATTGACCAAATCGGCGCATTTCATTCCAGTAGCTACTACTTATACTTCTGAGAGGTTAGCCCAGATCTACATTCGGGAGATAGTCCGATTGCACGGTGTGTCGGTGTTCATTATATCAGATCGAGGTCCTCAGTTCACCTCGCACTTCTGGAGAGCATTGCATAGTGAGATGGGCACCCAGATAGATCTCAGCACAGCATTTCACCCTCAGACTAATGGCCAGTCGGAGCGCACAATTCAGATATTGGAGGACATGCTCAGGGCATGCGTGATTTACTTCGGGGGTCAGCGGGACCAGTTCTTGCCTTTGGCCGAGTTTGCTTACAATAATAGTTACCAGTCCAGCATCGAGATCGCCCCATTTGAGGCTTTGTATGGTCGGCGATGTCGTTCCCCTATCGAGTGGTTTGAGCCTGGTGAGGCTAAGTTAAATGGTACTGACATGGTGAGGGATGCTTTGGAGAGGGTGAAGTTGATTCAAGAGAGGCTCCGTACAGCATTGTCCAGACATAAGAGTTACACGGATCAGGGGGCGCGTGATGTATCATTTATGGAGGGAGACAAGGTTCAGTTGAAGGTCTCGTCGATGAAGGGTATTATGAGGTTTGGGAAGAATGGAAAGCTGAGCCCGAGGTTTATAGGTCTCTTCGAGGTGTTGAGGCGAGTTGGGGAGGTTGCTTATGAGCTGGCCTAACCTCCCAGTTTATCAGGAGTTCATCCAGTTTTTCATGTATCCATGCTCCGGAGGTACCACGCCGACTTCTCTCACGTGGTTGATTTCAGCACTATTCAGTTGGATGAGAGGTTGGGCTACGAGGAGGATCCAGTTGCTATTATTGATAGACAGGATCTCTAGTTGAGGTCCAAGAGGGTTTCTGCAGTGAAGGTCCAGTGGAAGGGCCAACCAGTCGAGGAAGCGACCTGGGAGTCCGAGGAGGACATGCGGAGCATTTATCCACACTTATTCAGCACTTCAGGTATGATTCTAGACCCGTTCAAGGACGAACGCTTATTTAAGAGGTGGAGAATGTAACGACCCGACCGGTCGTTTTGCGTTATCGGACCCCGTTCCCCTAAATGAAACTTCCCATAGCGTCTTATTATGATTTATGACTTGCGGGGACTGGTGGTTCGGGATTCGGAAGTGTTTAGAGTGCTATAGGGACACTTGGTTCCTTAAGGTTGGCCTTTAAGGCCAAAAATTGACTTCGGTCAATATTTTGAGCAGACGGCCTCAGAATTGAGTTTCGACGATTTCGGTAGCTTCGTATGATGATTTCGGACTTAGGCGTATGTTCGGAATGGGTTTTGGATGACCCGGGGGAGTTTCGGCGCCCAATATCGAAAATAGAGTTTCCTTAAGTTTGAAATTTGGTTGGGAACGTGTTTTTGTGTTATCGAGGTCAGAACGGAATTCCGAGATCGGGAATAGTTCTGTTATGTCATTTATGACTTGCTTGCAAAATTTGGTATCATTAGAGTTTCCTTAAGTTTGAAAATGTAGAAAATTACCCGTCAATTAGCTATGAAATCAAGTAAAAATCATGTATTAATGATCCTTAGGCTATGGGTGAGTGTTTCCTTCGAGAATTTTTGAAATCCGAGCATGCGGGCCCGGGGTTGGATTTTAGGATTTCTTCAAGAATGATGAATTTGACTAAGTAGTAGGAGAATTTCATGCCTTGAGTATAAATTGATATATTTGCATAACATTTGGCTAGTTTCGAGTCTGTGGGTGTTGAGTTTGGAGTTTCGGGCGCGTTCTTGACCCGGAGAGTAGGTTCGACGCGAGGTGAGTCTCCTTTCTAACCTTGTAAGGGGGAACTATCCCCCTAGGTGATTTAAATGCTATATGTGATAATATTTGGGGGCTACGTACGTAAAAAGTGACGATAGTCCGTACGTAGCGGCTATTACTATTATGTCCGGGTAGTTAGGCCCACATCATGCCTTTTGTTTTACTTGATATGAACTATATGCTTAATAAATTACATGTTACATGATGTTTACTTCCCTGAGGTCATGGAATTCGAGAAAACTTGTAAGGAATTGTTCACTGAAAAGTAATTTAAAAAGGAATAATGTGTGTGCATGTGACCGCTTCACAATTTACATTCCGCGAGCGGAGTGTGATTTCCCCCACTCTTATGGGAATGGGTCATACGCTACGGCGGATTGAGAGATGCATTTTTGGTTTGGGCCGTTCGATCCTCGGCAGTGCATAGATGTGAGTAATTTGTGGAAAGGTGCACTTATGATTCGGGCCATTCGACCCTCGGCAGTGCACGGACATGACTACCTTATGACCCCGGCCGGTTGTCCTTACCCTGATGCGCATGATTTATTTGTTACTAAATTTATGGACATTGATTTGACAGATATTTGGGGGAAGGTGAAGTAGTAATTGTGTTATTCATTCCCAGTACTTCCTTGGATTTCAGTGCCTTATATATATATATATTTGTTGCTTCACTCCCTTTACATGCCTACCATTTCCATGATATTCTATTAAATTATATTGTTGGACCTTAGTGAGTGTCCAGTCGACCTCTTGTCACTACCTCTTTGAGGTTAGGCGAAATACTCACTGTTACATATATATTTATGTACTCATGGTATGCTTTTGTACTTAATTGTACAGGTTCTGAGGCTGGTGCATTTGGTTGTCGGACCGGAGCTTGATTTTGATTATAGACGGACCTGACTTCATGGTGAGCTGCTTTCTCCTGGCGATCTCCGGCAGCACCATGGGATTTCTTTTGCTTATTTCCCGTCTATTTCCTTCAGACTGTGGGACTGTATATTATATCTTTTGTATATTCTGTTAGTATGCCCGTAGGACTTGTGACACTAGTTCCCGGCACACCGTGATAATTATTATGGATTTCAGGTTTGTATATATATATTGGCTCACGCCTCTTCATGACTGTTTTTGATTAAAAACTGGCTAATTATCCTTGTCAATTCATGTTTTAAGTTTTAAAAAACTGAGTATATGTTCAAATGTTTAACCTAATAAGAAAGAACCCTTAGTAAATTGAGTGTTGGCTTGCCTGACCCCGCTGTTGGGCGCCATCACGACCTAAGATAGGATTTTGGGTCGTGACAGAAAGGTTTCCCTAGCCTACTTTCCTTTGCTAGATTATAGAAGATTATTCACATGCATGCAAGGTCTTAACTTTCCTCTTCAAGAACCAACCTATGTGTGTTCTATTCTAACTAAAACCTGAGAATTTGGGAAATGGGGTGAAGACTTACCTCTTATGGTGAAGAAGATGACGACTACTCGATTAATTCCAGGCCTGAGTAGAGATGATGGACCAATTTGATGAAGAAGAAAACTTTCTCTCACTAAACTCACTCTCCCTTCTCTATATTTTGTTCAGATACCCGTTAAAATGAAAGGGGGTAAGTGCTTTATTAGGTTGGGGTCGGGTATAAAAATTATAAATTAAAAGCCCAGAAGCAGGAAATGCGGTCAGGAATGCGATCGCATTCCTGTTATGGGGTCCGTATACCTGTCGCATAAATGGCCTTCAGATGGGCCAAAAAGGAAAGCAGACTACCCAGGTATGTGACCACTATGCGGTCCGCATACCTGTTATGCGATCGCATAGTGCATCGCATAACTCCCTCCGCAAAAATAGAGGTGCAAGAATGCGACAACTATGCGGCCCGCATTCGTGAAATGCGATTGCATTATGGGCTGCATAGCTATCCTCAAAATGGACAGAAAATGTCCAGGTATGCGACCACTATGCGGTCCATATACATGATCTGTGATCGCATAGTGGACCGCAGACCCGCGCAATTCTGGAAAATTTTATCTTTTAAGTCCCGGGGTACTTTTTACTCCACAAGGGTCCGTTTTAAGATTTACTACTGATATTACAATATGGGGACCTACCCGGGCATCATTTTTAGTCAAGAAAATTTACGGGTTTTTACATCCTCCCGCACTTAGAATCATTCGTCCTCGAATGAGGATCGGGGAATCTCTTAGTTAAGAGAACACAAAACATGCCAACCCCCAAATGTTTACTAACTCCGATATTTCCTGAAAATTTTGCCAGAGTTTCCTTTGTAATTAGGCCTACCTACCTGTCAGAGAGCCCCTGAAACACATTTTAACCAATTCCACACATTTTCAGTTACTCTATCAACTTGCACATAATCCGGTCATTTCAACAAGTTGCATATGATTCAATTGCTTTCACAAGCCACAGATAGTTCAGTTAATTCCACAAATTTTCACATAATTCAACTATTACAATGAGTTGCACATGATCCAACTAATCACAACAACATATACATTTATGGCACAAAGTTTGAGAAGTCACAATAGTAGGGTAATTAGGGGAGTGGAGTGTTCTTGCACAAAATTTGACACCAATGTAATTGCTTAGAGATGACAACTNGCTCTGCCATAATACTTTGACCGAAGCGACCTCTTTGTTTATCAACCTACGAACTTGCCTATCAAGAATAGCAACCGGAACCTCTTCATATGACAAGTTTTCATTAATTTCAATGGTATCAACCGGCACGAAGACAGATGGATCTCTAACTACCTTCTTCAGCATGGACACATGAAACACCGGGTGCACTAATGACATCTCAGGGGGAAATTCCAGCCTATACGCCACATAACCTATCCTTTGAGCAATCCTATATGGCCCGACATACCTTGGGCTCAATTTCCCTTTCTTCGCAAACCGCATCACTCCTTTCATGGGAGACCTTCAAGAATACCCAATCATCTACTTGAAACTCCAAATCTCTTTGACGAAAGTCCGCATAGGATTTGTGATGACTCTTAGAAGTCTTCATCCTCTCCTGAATGACTCTAAATTTTTCCATAGCTTGATGCACAAGATCTGGTCCTAGCAGTTCCGCCTCACCAACCTCAAACCATCCAATCGGAGACCTACACCTCCTACCGTACAATACCTCAAATGGGGCCATCTGAATACTAGCATGGAAACTGTTATTATAAGAAAATTCTATAAGCGGCAAGTGATCATCCCAGCTACCCTTGAAATCTAATACACAAGCCCGTAACATATCTTCAAGCGTCTGAATGGTCCGCTCCACTTGACCGTCCGTTTGCGGGTGGAAAGTTGTGCTGAGATTTACCTGCGTACCCAAACCTTGCTGAAATTTCTTCCAAAAGTTAGATGTGAACTGGGCCCCTCGATCCGAGATAATAGATACTGGAGTGCCATGGAGCCTGACTATTTCTTTGATATACAACTGAGCGTACTGTTCTGCAGTATCGGTGGACTTGACTGGCAAGAAATGCGCCGACTTCGTGAGCCGATCCACTATTACCCAAACTGAGTCGAACCTACGCGAAGTGCGATGTAACCCCACCACAAATTCCATATTGATCATTTCCCATTTCTATGTCGGTATTTCCAAAAGTTGTGCCAATCCACCGGGCCTCTAATGCTCGGCCTTCACTTGCTGACAATTTGGACACCTAGCCACAAAGTCCACCAATCCCCTCTTCATACCATTCCACCAATAAATTTTCTTGAGATCGTGATATATTTTCGTAGAACCTGGGTGTAAGAATACCTGGAATTGTGAGACTCTTCCATAACTCTCTCCCGAAGATCATTCACATCCGGAACACATAGCCTCCCTTGGCACCGCAAAACACCGTCATCATTGTCGAGTGAAAACACTGTAGTCTTGTGATTCAGAATTGCTTCTCTCAACTGCACCAATGTTGGATCCCTGATTTGCTTTTCCTTGACTTCCACTACGAGTGAAGACTCTGCTCCATTACGCACCACAACATTCCCTTCATCTGAGGCCGAAAGACAGACCCCCAGACTGGCCAACTGATAAACCTCCCGAGCTAGAGGCCTCTGATCTGCTTTCAAATGAATCAAGCTACCTATGGATTTCCGACTAAGAGCGTCGACCACCACATTCGCCTTCCCCAGATGGTACAAAATATTCATGTCATAATCCTTGAGCAATTCCAACCATCTCCGCTGCCTTAAGTTCAACTCCTTCTGTTTGAATAAATACTGAAGACTATTATGGTCTGTGAACACGTCCACATGGACCCCATAAAGGTAATGCCACCAGATTTTTAATGCAAACACAACTGCTGTGAGCTCCAAATCATGCATCGGATAATTCTTCTCGTGATTCTTGAGTTGTCTTGAAGCATACGCTATTACCTTACCACATTGCATCAACACACATCCCAAACCAACCCTCGAAGCATCACAGTACACCACAAATCCTTCTGAACCTTCTGGCAAGGTCAACACTGGCGCCGAAGTCAATCTTGATTTCAATTCCTGGAAACTCCTTTCACAAGCATCAGACCACTGGAACTTAACTGCTTTCTGCGTCAGCTTAGTCAATGGGGAGGCGAGAGTAGAGAATCCCTCCACGAACCTCCGATAATATCCAGCTAAACCCAAGAAACTGCGGATCTCCGTTGGGGTCGTTGGTCTAGGCCAATCCTTCACTGTTGTGATCTTTTGGGGATCAACCCGAATCCCTTCCCTGGAAACAACATGGCCCAAAAAGATGACTGATTCTAGCCAAAACTCAAATTTTGAAAACTTTGCATACAACTGGTGCTGATGTAGGGTTTGCAGAACTTTCCTGAGGTGACTAGCATGATCTTCCTGACTTCGCGAATAAACAAGGATATCGTCGATGAAGACTATCACAAAGGACTCAAGAAACGGTTTGAAAACCCGATTCATAAGATCCATAAAATCTGGTGGGGCGTTGGTTAGCCCAAAAGACATTACCAGAAATTCAAAGTGCCCATATCGAGTCCTGAAGGCAGTCTTAGGAATATCCTGCTCCCTGATCTTTAACTGGTGATAGCCAGACCGCAAATCAATCTTTGAGAAGAACTTAGCACCTTTCAACTGGTCGAACAAATCATGTATCCGAGGCAATGGGTATTTGTTTTTTATGGTGGCCTTGTTGAGCATCCGATAATCAATACACATCCGAAGCGATCCGTCTATCTTTCTGAAAAAAAGAACCGGTGCACCCCAAGGCGACACACTTGGCCGAATGAAACCCTTTTCTAATAGATCTTTCAATTGTTCTTTTAACTCTCTCAATTCTGCTGGCGCCATTCGGTAGGATGGAATAGATATTGGTTGCGTATTTGGAAATACATCAATCCCGAAATCGATCTCTCTATCTGGTGGAAACCCAGGAAGCTCGTCCGGAAATACTTCAAGAAATTCATTCACAACAGGCACAGATTCGGGAGCAGGCACCTCTGAAGTGGTGTCCGCAACCCGGACCAAATGGTAGATGCACCCTTTTATGATCATCTTTGAGGCCTTAAGGTAGGAAATAAGCCTACCTCTTGGCACAACATTATTCCCCTCCCACTCGATAACTGGTTCATTAGGAAACTCGAGCCTCATAATTCTATTTCGGAAGTCGAGTTTAGCAAAGAACGAATAGAGCTAATCCATCCCCATGATTACATCAAAATCTACCATTTCTAACTCAATAAGATCGTCTGTGGTATCCCGACCACGCACCGTGACAACACAATTCCTATAGACTCGCACGGCCGTAATAGAATCACCAATCGGAGTCGACACAGAGAACGGCTCGTGACGTTGTTCGGGTTCGATCCGAAAACTTGAAGCAATAAATGGAGTAACATATGACAAAGAAGACCCGAGATCAATAAGAGCATAAACATCATGTGTTTGAACAGTCAAAATACCTGTGACAACATATGGAGAAGCCTCCGCACTCTGGCGACCATTCAAAGCATAGAACCGACTGGGTCCTCCCCGACCTCGGGCACCACCTTTGGCTGCACCACGCCCTGTTGGTGCTGAAGGGCCTCAGGCTGGTGGGCGTGCTGAAGATGTAGCGGCTGACGAACTGGATGGCTGAGTAGTGCCCCTACTCATGCCCTGACTGGGTGCACGGCAGTCTCGCTGAACATGGCCTCTCTCTCCGCATCTATAGCATATCGATATATCCAAGTAACAAGGCTCATAATAAAACCTCCCACACTTAGGGCATGGGGCCCTCCGCTGCTGCTGGAAACTCCCACCTAAATGACCTGACTTATGGAATCTCCTGCTATCTGAACCTGGTCCAAAGCGACCTCCCTACTGATAAATGTGCCCTGATGGTGGTGCACTAGCTGAGGACTGAGCATAGGACTGAGATGGCCCTGATGACCCTCTCCCAAAGGCTGATATCCCGCCTGCAACTGAACTCCCAGGGTTGCCCGTTGACCGGGCCCTACTACCATTCTCTCTCTCCATTCTTATCTTCAATTTTTGAGCCTCGGTAGCCTGGGCGAATCCCACGATCTTCCCATAATTCATATCCGAATGCAAGTCAGTTGTAGCAGCCTCATTGATAACCAAGGGACCAAGGCCCTGAACAAACCGGCGAAGTCTGGCCTCCATAGTCGGCATCATGTGGACAGCATACTTGGACAAGCGCACGAACTCCATATGATACTCCCACACACTCCTGTTGCCATGCTTGAGGACCTCAAACTCTGTAGCGCGGGCTGCCATAGTCTCGGCAGGCAAGAAATGATCCATGAAAGCACCTACAAACTCATCCCACCTCGTCGGAGGGCTCCCCTCCCCACGGGAATCCTCCTACATCTCAAACCACGAATACGCCGCTCCCCTCAAATGATAGGAAGCTAACTCAACCACCTCTGTCTCTGTAGCCCTCATAACCCGAAGAGTCTTGTACATCTCATCTACAAAAGGTCGGCCTCTTGGTCAGTGCCTATGAACTCTGGAGGGGTAAACCGCAGAAACTGGTTGACCCTGGAACCTGAAGAATCCCTTTGCTCACTAGAGGACGCAGGGGCAACACTTGATCTTTGGGTCTGAGAGGCCACTAACTGGGTCAACATCTGGATAGCTCCCCTGAGGTCCCCATCAGAATTACCGGGACCGGAAGCTGGAGCTGGAGGTGGGTCAGGAATATCAGCGGGAGAGATTTCAGCACCCTCCACTGGAGTAGGAATAGGAATAGTATGGCCTGGAGTGGAGGAGTCAGGCTGATTTGTGGCTGGGGAATCATTCGCACCCGCACCATCAGCTAGAGAATTTATGACCACTCCTAGGGTGGCATTGGCCTCTAGGCCGAGTCGAGCTCTCTTCTTGGGTGTCATTTACTGAAAATTGGAACAATGCACGAGTTAGAGGTAGAAAACCTCACCTTTCACCACAAGCACGATATAAAATAGCAATAAAGGGTATTTTTCCTAAATGTCCATGCAGCCCCCTAATTATAGATGTGGTCGACAACACACCGATAAGAATCACTCTACTATACACGGCTCCGAGACATCCTAGGACACTTTTAAAAACCTTACGCTCTGATACCAAGTTTGTCAAGCCCCAAAAACCGAGGGACGAGACCGGCGCCTAACCAGATGAACCTGGTCAAGCGGACCTCGATTGCCTTTCCTACCCAACGCATTACCCCGTGTTTATAGTATACAATATTTCACATGAAATAGTAAATTAAATTCAAAGCATGAGTTTAACACTTAAGTTCGTTTCTTTTTTTTAACATTTTAGCCTTTGATAATTTCGAAACATACAAACTACATACAACATTTCTTCCACGATTACGAGTAAATACAAATACTGCCCAAAATATATATATACACAACCCACATTATGTCTACGGAGCCTCTAAGAGTAATAGGAGTCTACATAGACTTGTCGTCAATAAGGCCCCAACTATACCTTTAAAGACATAACATATACAAAAGAGAATGATACAGTCTACACACGGCCCCGAGAGGGAATGGGGCTCACCAGAACCGCTGAAGGGATGAAGAGGAGGCACCACTATTGGCGGTCGGAGCTACCTGCTATAGGACCACCTACATCCATATAAAAGATGTAGCGCCCCCGGCAAAAGGGACGTTAGTACCATGGAATAGTACTGGTATGTATGAACAAACTTTACTCAATGTAAATCAAACAATACACATATAAGAGGCAGTTAAAGAAACCAAACAAATATTGCATGGAGATACAGAGAATCACAATTGAGGTTTCCACAGTTTCTTATTTCAATTGTTCCCCTGTTACGGCGCGCAACCCGATCCCACTGTACAATCACATTTCACCCTTATTACTTCTCAACCTTATTTCTTCTGTTGCGGCGCGCAACCCAATCCCACTGTACAATCACATTTCAAAATTATTACTTCTCAACCTTATTTCTTCTGTTGTGGCGCGCAACCCGATCCCACCGTACAATCACACTTGATAGCAACAACAACCAACAATTCAATCACAAGGATTTTCATCATCAAGAGTATAAATTTATAACAGCCAATAACCAAGAGGAATCAAGGGCACAATAATCCTTACCGAACAGTGAGTCACATACGGTATTGCCACAGTCATTTAGCTCAATTAAATCAATCTACAATTCCTTCCCATCATTTACTACACACCATTTAGCACTTAGATAAATTCCACAATTGGGTTCGTTATCATTTCTTTCATTCAGTAGCACATCATTTCATCCCAATATGTTCAAGCATTTAACGAGTTTTGCACATAATAGAGTAATCACAAAGAATCACCTATCACAATCTCACATAGCATGGTGGCATGAAAATCAACTAAGACAATCAGAGAACAAAATCTTACCCCTCAACACCTTAGAACTATCATTTCACATATGCATAAGCAAGGAACTCATACTGAATGCTCGGATACCAACAAGGTGACTCTACAAAGATTAAAGTTAGCCATACATACCTCGAGTTGGAATTTCTCTTTAATTTCTATCCCAAATCACCGGACCTTCTAACGCCTTCAATATAATTTACAATGTGACACATTAAAACTTAGAGTTAAGAACCTTGAACTAATTTGGGCATTTTATCAAATACTATATGGTCTTTTAGATTAACTATCCCCCTCTTTAGTGAAAGGTTGCCCTAGCCTACTTCCCTTTGCTAGATTATAGAAGATTATTCACATGCATGCAAGGTCTTAACTTTCCTCTTCAAGAACCAACCTATGTGTGTTCTATTCTAACTAAAACCTGAGAATTTGGGGAAATGGGGTGAAGACTTACCACTTATGGTGAAGAAGATGACGACTACTCGATTAATTCCAGGCCTGAGTAGAGATGATGGACCAATTTGATGAAGAAGAAAACTTTCTCTCACTAAACTCTCTCTCCCTTCTCTCTATTTTGTTCAGATACCCGTTAAAATGAAAGGGGGTAAGTGCTTTATTAGGTTGGGGTCGGGTATAAAAATTATAAATTAAAAGCCTCGAAGCAGGAAATGCGGTCAGGAATGCGATATGCGGTCCGCATACATGTCGCATAAATGGCCTTTAGATGGGCCAAAAAGGAAGGCAGACTGCTTAGGTATGTGACCACTATGCGGTCCGCATACCTGTTGTGTGATCGCATAGTGCGTCGCATAACTCCCTCCGCAAAAATAGAGGTGCAAGAATGCGACAACTATGCGGCCCGCATTCGTGAAATGCGATCGCATTATGGGCCGCATATATGTCCTCAAAATGGATAGCAACTTTCCAGGTATGCGAACCCTATGCGGTCCGCATACATGATCTGCGATTGTATAGTGGACCGCAGACCCGCGCAATTCTGGAAAATTTTAACTTTGAAGTCCCGGGGTACTTTTTACTCCACAAGGGTCTATTTTAAGATTTACTACTGATATAACAATATGGGGACCTACCCAGGCATCGTTTTAATCAAGAAAATTTACGGGTCTTTACATGCACGCAATGTGCAGAAGTGTAGTATCAGTACAACCGACCACATGTAATGAGTAAGTAATAAACCTAACTTTAGGTTGAAAGCAGTGACAAGCTAACACAGGTCGGGTCCAATACCAATATTTCCACAATAGTTCATAACAACATAAATGCAAGTATAAAAGAGATATCTCAAAATTAAAATACTCAGTCCGTTCACAGTTCTAGAAAATGGTCATGCTTTTTAAATATCTCAGTGAAAGAAAATCCCAGATCTCTTACCAAAAATGCCAAAAGTACGAATAAGTTTGAAAACTAAAATTTTCAAATATCCTTTCCACAATAAATAAAATATTTCATTTTTCTTTCCAAATAACAAGAATAAAGTGCCTCTCCATACCCACATATCAATATGTATAATAAGTCATGAATGATGTGATACTATATAGCATGAGAAAAAATGCATTTGTATGTATGTATGTCGTGTATGCATGAAAATGCCATGTATTTCAGAGGTGAAGCATGTACTCACACTCTCAGAGTACTCAATCTCATTGCCTCGCATCCTCTTTTACCAAGCTCAATACTCAGCACACTATATCACTCGGCGCTGCATAATAACTGTTGCAGCGTGCAACCCGATCCATATATATATATATATATATATATATATAAAATCGACTGTGCTCACTGGAGGTGTGCAGACTCCGGAGGGGCTCTTTCAGCCCAAGCGTTATATTATTGCGGCGTCCAGCTCGATCCAATCTCGTTGCGGCGTGCAACCCGATCCATAATATATATATATATATATATAAGAGTAGCCCTAAGGCTTGTTGCAGCATGCAACCCGATCCATATACATAAATATAATCAATATATCGTTGCGGCGTGTAGCCCGATCCCATAAAGTATAATAGATATAATATGTTGCGGCGTGCAGTCCGATCCCAAAATGCCACTCTCACTCAGGCCCTCAGCCTCACTCAGTCATCACTCTCTTCAGTCTCACTCACAGGCTCACAATGTCATGAAACTATCCCGATAACAATGATATGATGTGTCAATAACAACAACTGAGACTGAGATATGATATGAATGCATGAATATGACTGAGTACGAAATATCAATGAAATAAGTGAGATGACAGCAAGAAACGACCACTATGAGTCCAAACAACATCAGGATGAAGCCTAAGCATGATATTTAGCATGATTGACAGCTCAATTACTTTATCACGTGGTGATAACACAAATATCAACAAACTAGGGTCACTATACATTGTCCCAATTCACATGGTGCATGCCCACACGCCCGTCACCTCGCATGTGTGTCACCTCAATACTAATCACATAACACATATTGCAGGGTTTTATACCCTCAGCACTAAGTTTAGAAGAGTTACTTACCTCGAACGAGCCAATACCAATGCCGAGCAGGACAAACGATGCTCCAAATATGCCATCCCACGCGTTCCGACCTCCGAACGGCTCGAAACTGACCAACAACAATTCAACACATCAAATAATTCCAAAGTAAATCATCCCTATCACAAAAGATTAAATCTTGAATCAAAGCCTGAAACCGGCCCAAAAGTCCAACCCGGGACCGCACATCGGATCCTGACAAAACTCACAAAACCCGACAACCCATTCAATTTCGAATCCAACCATACTAGTTTCACTCAAATCCGACTTCAATTCGATGTCCAAATCCCAAAATTTCATTTTATGAAGTTTCCACAATTTTCCCCAAATTTCTACCTCAAATTACTAAAAAAATGATGAAATAATTGATATATTCATGTATATTAACCAAATCTGAGTTAGAATCACTTACCCCGATGAATTTCTTGAAAAACCCTCAAAAAATCGTCACAAACCGAGCTCCCTAGGTCCAAAATGTGAAATAATGCCCTAAACCCCGTTTATATAGTGCACTCTATAATATTCGCTAGGTGGTCCGCGAAAATCCAGGCGCGGCCGCGAAAATCCAACCCTTGCGGTCACGAAAAAGTAGCACGGTCCGCGCTTCTGGTGGCTGTTGAGACATGCTTTTGTATTTTAGCCATAACTTTCTCTACAGATGTTCAAATGATGATTTATTTAGCTTTTTGGAAACTAGACACGAAGGGCTAAAACTTTTGTTTTTGAATCATCTCAAAACTACTTGTAGATCAAAATATATAGGCTTCTGAACAGATTTACACTTTCCGCATCCCTCCTCCGCGGTTCGCGAAATTTTGCCTAGGTGCGCGTTTCCAAGCCTCCAGAACCATGCCGGAGTTCCGAAAATGCTCAGACTCGCTCAAAACTCACCTGAAATACACCTGAGGCCTCCGGAACCTCAACTTAATGTGCCATCAAGTCCTAAAATACCAGGCTAACTCAATCGAGCTCTCGAATCACATCAAACAATAACAATTACATGAATCACACACCAATTGAAGCTTAATGGACTTGAAACCTCAAACTTTCACAGTCGATGCCGAAACCTATCAAACCTCGTTCGAATGACCTCAAATTTTGCACACACGTCACAAATGACACTACGAACCTACTCCAACTTTCGGAATTCCATTCCGACCCCGATATCAAATTTTCCACTGCCGACCGGAAATCACCAAATCTCTAATTTCGCCAATTCAAGCCTAATTCCACCACGGACCTCCAAATTACATTCCGGGCATGCTCCTAAGTCTAAAATCATCTAACGGAGCTAACTGAACCATAAAGATCCAAATCCGAGATCGATTACTCAATAGTCAAAACTTGGTCAAACCTTTCATATTCAAAGCTCCTAGCTGAATATCATTCCTCCATATCAATCCTGAATAACCTGAAAACCAAAATTGATGACTCGCATAAGTCATAATACATCATACGGGGCTACCCATACCCGCAAACCATCGAGCGAAGTGCGAATTCTCAAAATGACCGGTCGAGTCGTTACATCCTCCCCCACTTAAACATACGTTCGTCCTCGAATGTGCCCAGAGTTGTTCCAAAAACCATCAAAATCGCCGTGTAATCTTATCATGCACATATCTGGGGGTGATCCCACATTACCCTACCCCATATAGGTATGATATTTGTATGATATTTCTACAATATCATAATCTCGCATCAACACACTATATAAGTTACAAGCTGTATCAAACCATAGTCATAACCCAAGTTGAAATAACATGACATACCACATAACTCAAACACTCATAGGGATAAATTTCTAATTACAACAGTTGCTCAAACAACCCACCGGTAACGCACCTCTTATCGAACAAAGCCTCCTTGTAATACCTTCATATACTGCCAATAATGAAAGAAACACGCGAGAAATCTTAGTCGTTCGGCGAATCAACAGGTCGTGGAACCCCTTCTCCTTCGATAGGAACCATAGAAAATTTCTAAGTCGATCAGCATCAGTATCCTCCCAAATATACCGCAATCAGATCCGATCGCACCCATTCTAGGTCTGATGACCTCATTTCATCCATCACAACCATTCTAGTGACATGCCACATCAATACAATCTAAAGCCACAACCCATGCAATCCGTGCACCAATATGCAACAAGCCAAGTGTACTCAAACATAGAAAATTACTCAAGCGAGAGAACCATCCCGCAAGCTCAACAAATACAGCCACAACGAGATGTTAACAGCCCATCACGCACCGTAGAACCATAACACACGAAATCTAACGCAAGGATCATATCCCAACACGCCTTCATTTCAATGCACGACCCCATCCAAACATTTTTCCTCATGAAACACCTCACATCATAATGCTCAAAATCAATCACCACGCAAAATTCGACATCCAGTACTCAGAGTGCAAACCATAACCACGGAGAATCAGACGGTACAATGCCACACGAAACGCAAAATAACATAACCAATATGCCTCAATCATGCAATACCCAATTACTCATCTCACTCAAATTACGCTATATGACCACAATAGATCCGCACCATGGGGGTATATAGCCAACGAATCACAAGCCCTTGCAGCATAGAAGGGTAACTCGTAGAACATATTGGAAAACGAGTAAGATCAACTCTAACTGAATGACACATCCCTCAGCAACAACAGTACGGAGTCAACCAATCTGACCCGGTGTAGAACACACATCCATGTTGTGCCTACCAATGAAACCCAAATCGATCTAGTCATCCACAATAGACAAATAAGCCTCCGAAGGCCCACCATGACTGAATCACAACACATATTACCATCTGACTAGTCTTGCCCATATCTTCACAATCCACAACCACGAAGTAACCTGTTTATGAGAACTCCCAGTCTCCAAATCTATAAAATATCTGAATCACCATGTCTGATCCCAACTTCACCGCTCGAATATCTAACACGTCTCTCATACACGATCATCCCATGAGGAATACTTCTAAAATTCTTCCGTGCCACAATGCAAAATTTGAATATCCGCAGTCGAGCAACCAGGAGAGTGTCGCAGAACCAATGAAGTCTTCATAAATCAAACACATCACCCCTTATGATAATACACTCTCATCAAGCCATACGAAATAGTAATGCCATTTACCTAGTCATTTGAGTCCATGTTGCCTAAGGATTCATGACCTTCCTTTCAAAACCGTGTCGCGATCTTGCATCTGCAAATCTCAATGCTACACCACACAGCGCACCCATTATGCCACCATATGAAAGATATGAAAAATCTCAAAATCCACTGTGAGTCGCAAGTAACTACATACTCAATTAGCTACGAACTTTCCATTTGATTCCATCTAGGAGAAAATCACTATACATCCCATGCTCCTCATGCCAGTAGAAAATACACATCTCTAACCGTGGTAGAAACCATCAGGAACTCTCCAAATCCCACTTGCACAAAACCAGACCGCCCTAAGGCTCATAAGCCGCTGAAGGTTCTCTTAATCACCCCAATTATTCCATGATTTCCATATACCCATAGAGTGAAATGCAACCTGTATCCAGAAATTCCCTGACTCGAGTCATCCTCACTCTCAACACCTGCAGTCATAACTGATCCACAATTATACCTCAGACTGAAACCACTACAACAGATAATCGTGCAATCAACTAGTCGACAACAGACTCCCCCACTTGGATCAGAGCCGTAGATCAAAACACACAATAACTAAAAAGGCCCATACCCTATTACTGACATAATACCATAGCAAGATTCAACTAAATCCTTCGTAAGCACATGAAACACCAACCATCTAGTATTTCAAATCATCTGCAAATCTCGTATTCACCCTTGTAACAGCCAAACCCACTCTCGCAAGCGATCCAAACTCAAATTGCAACACATATATTTCACTGGTAAAGGAGAAATCGCTACAAAACACATAAGGATCACGCTACCTTAGTACACCCCGCAGGAGATAACCCCACCTGCTTAGCCTCAAACTGATATGTCTCTATACTCTTCCACAGTCATAACTATAATGAAATCACTTAATCTTCTTGAGTCTGAACTCATAACACGACATGAAGATCTATTTCACTCCACAACTAAACAACATGAGAGGTCCTTCAACACACCCATAACTCGAGGCCATACGCCAATTCAAGATAGAAGTCAACACCCAATAGTCCTGCTACATCTCAAGAAAACTCTTCTTGTCATATTCGAATAATTTGAACACATCTCGCAATCAAATCATACTCACAGCATCGTCATCCAGTCACAAATCCCACCAATAAGGGCACAAACGCACATATAAGTCCCAAATGTACGTGCTCACACAATCGAAATCTCAACACTCAAGCCACAAACAGTACCCGGCCTCAAGTCCTCCAAACTTGCCCATCATCAACATGCCAAAATCACATCTCGCACCTCAATCACGGGAATCACAAGCCGTCGATGCACAGCTGATACCGAGCGCTCATGTGCGCACACGAATGCATGGAAGGAATTCAAGAGTTACACTTCAAGATGAATCAATGTCGCACGATAAGGAAAGAAAGACGGGAAGTATATCCTAAATGTCGTGTAGCCTCTCGAAGATATGTATGGATGTCATCATACCGATCTGCAAGACTCTACTAGACACTTGCTCATGACTTGTAGAACCTATGAACCTAGAGCTCTGATACCAACTGTCACGACCCTAAATCCACTAGTTGTGATGGCACCTAACCCAACCCGCTAGGTAAGCCAACTAAAAACTATCCAATTCCAATAACATTAATAAGTCAATTGGTCAAAAATAAATTATATGGAACTATTATATTTTCCAAGGTCGAGTAGTACAAGTCATGAGCTTCTACGAATAGAGTTTACAAAGCAAACAATGAAACAATTGCACAGTCTATTTGAAAAGTACATAAACAGAGTTTTATAAGATAAGGCTACCCTGAACAAAGGAGGCAACTACAACATGGACGCCGGTACATTTTCAAGTCCCGCAACCATCGAGCACAGCAACAACAGCAACCGACATCTGCATGCAATGTGCAGAAGTGTAGTATCAGTACAATCGACCCCATGTACTGAGTAAGTAACAAACCTAACCTTCGGTTGAAAGTAGTGATGAGCTAACATAGGTCGGGTCCAATACCAATATTTCCACAACAGTTCATAACAACATAAATGCAAGTATAAAAGAGATATCTCAAAAGTAAAATACACAGCTCGTTCACAGTTCTAAAAAATGGTCATGCTTTTCAAATATCTCAGTGAAAGAAAATCCCAAATCTCTTACCGAAAATGCCAAAAGTACGTGTAAGTTTGAAAATTGAAATTTTCTAAATATCCTTTCCACAATAAATAAAATGTTTCATTTTTCTTTCCAAATAACAAGTATAAAGTGCCTCTCCATACCCA
Organism: Nicotiana paniculata; assembly: GCA_005239505.1. Lineage (NCBI taxonomy): Eukaryota > Viridiplantae > Streptophyta > Magnoliopsida > Solanales > Solanaceae > Nicotiana > Nicotiana paniculata. The sequence goes on from ML315209.1 coordinate 96,488, forward strand.
CATATCAATGTGTATAATAAGTCGTGAATGATGTGATACTATATAGCATGAGGAAAAATACATCTCTATGCTTGTATGTCATGTATGCATATAAATGCCATGTATTTCAGAGGTGAAACATGTACTCACACTCTCAGAGTACTCAATCTCATTGCCTTGCATTCTCTCTTACTAAGCTCAATACTCAGCACAATAAATCACTCATCGCTATATAATAATTGTTGCAGCGTGCAGCCCGATCAATATATATATATATAGAGAGAGAGAGAGAGTTGACTACGCTCACTGGGGGTGTGCAGACTAAGGAGGGGCTCCTTCAACCCAAGTGTTATATTGTTGCAGCGTGCAGCCCAATCCAATCCCGTTGCGGCGTGCAACCCAATCCACGATATATATATAAGTAGCCCTAAGTCTTGTTGCAGTGTGCAACCCGATCCATATACATAAATATAATCAATATATCGTTGCGGCGTGCAGCCCGATCCCATAAAGTATAATAGATATAATATGTTGCGGCGTGCAGCCCGATCCCAAAATGCCACTCTCACTCAGGCCCTCGGCCTCACTCAGTCATCAATCTCTCCAGTCTCACTCACAGGCTCACAATGTCATGAAACTAGCCCGACAACAATGATATGATGTGTCAATAATACCAATTGAGACTGAGATATGATATGAATGCATGAATATGGATGAGTACGAAATATCGATGAAATCAGTAAGATGACACCAAGAAACGACCACTATGGGTCCAAACAACATCAGCATGAAGCCTAAGCATGATATTTAGCATGATTGACAGCTCAATTACTTTATCACGTGGTGATAACACAAATATCAACAAACTAGGGCCACTATACAGTGTCCTAATTCACATGGTGCACCCCCACACGTCTGTCACCTAGCATGTGCGTCACCTAAATATTAATCACATAACACGTATTGCAGGATTTTATACCCTCAACACTAAGTATAGAAGAGCTACTTACCTCGAACGAGCCAATACGAATGCCGAGCAGGCCAAACGATGCTCTAAATATGCCATCATGCGCGTTCCGACCTCTGAAAGGCTCGAAACTGACCAACAACAATTCAACACATCAAATAATACCAAAGGAAACCATCCCGATCATAAAAGATTAAATTTTGAATCAAATCCCGAAACCGGAACAAAAGCCCAACCAGGACCGCACCTCGGATCCCGACAAAACTCACAAAACCCGACAACTCATTCAATTTCGAGTCCAACCATACTAGTTTCACTCAAATCCGACTCCAATTCGATGTTCAAATCCCAAAATTTTATTTTATGAAGCTTCCATCCCAAATTTCTACCTCAAAGTACTAATCAAATGATGAAATAATTGATATATTCATGTATATTAACCAAATCTGAGTTAAAATCACTTACCCCGATGAATTTCTTGAAAAACCATCGAAAAATCGTCACAAATCGAGCTCCCTAGGTCCAAAATGTGAAATAATACCCTAAACCCCATTTATATAGTGCACTCTCTGATCTCCACTACGCGGTCCGCGAAAATCCAGGCACGTCCGTGAAAATCCAACCTCTGCAGTCGCGAAAAAGTAGCGCGGTCCGCGCTTCTGGTGGCTGCTGAAACAGGCTTTAGTATTTTTTCCATAACTTTCTCTACAAATGTCCAAATGATGATTTCTTTAGCTTCTGGAAACTAGACACGAAGGAATACAACTTCCGTTTTTGAATCATCTCAAAATTTGTTGTAGATAAAAAGATATAGGCTTCCGAAGTCGGACCAGCGAATGTGCAGATCTAACTTGGAGCGCCTCCGCGGCCAAATTTACGTTGTCCGTGCTCCCTCCTCCGCAGTCCGCGAAATTTCGCCCAGGTCCGCGTTTCCAAGGCTCCAGAACCATTCCAGAGTTCCGGAAATGTCCGGACTCGCTCAAAACTCACCCGAAATACACCCGAGGCTTCCGGAACCTCAACTAAATGTGCCATCAAGCCCTAAAATACCATACCAACTCAATCGAGCTCTAGAATCACATAAAACAATAACAATTACACCAATTGAAGCTTAATGGACTTGAAACCTCAAACTTTCACAACCGATGCCGAAATCTATCAAACCTCGTTCGAATGACCTCAAATTTTGCACACACGTCACAGATGACACTACGAACCTACTCCAATTATCAGAATTCTATTCCGAATCCGATATCAAATTTTCCACTGCCGACCAAAAATCACCAAATTTCCAATTTCGCCAATTCAAACCTAATTCTACCACGGATCTCCAAATTACATTTCGGGCACGCTCCTAAGTCCAAAATCACCCAACGAAGCTAACCGAACCATAAAGATCCAAATCCGAGATCGATTACTCAATAGTCAAAACTTGGTCAAACCTTTCATATTTAAAGCTCCTAGTTAAATATCATTCCTCTATATCAATCCTGAATAACCTGAAAACCAAAATCGATGACTCGCATAAATCATAATACATCATACAGGGCTACACATGCGCTCAAACTACCGAGCGAAGTGCAAATGCTCAAAACGACGGGTCAAGTTGTTACATTATTAAATCTTAAATTTAAAACAGCCGATAATTAACAAGTTCATAGTAATAGATACAACCCGAAATAATAGTCTACAAAGTGTGTGTTAGGAACTAGTGTCACAAGTACTAGGGAAACTAGTAGAATGTACAAAAATACGACTATCCTACTGCCTGAAACAGAATAGACAGAACATAACAACAACAAAATAAGAGAACTCCGGTATGCTGTTGAACGGCTCAGAAGGGCCAGCCCACCGTGAGATCCCGATCATGAATCAGGAACGCGCGCCAGACGGATAACTAGATGCACCTGCCTCAGATCCTGTATAGTTAAGTACATAAGCATAGTATAAGTACATAAACAATATGTACCCAACAAGTATCCAGTCTAACCTCGAAGAAGTAATGACGAGGGGTCGACTTGACACTTACTAAGGCCAATATCAATAATATTTAGGTGTTACGCTAAGCATGAATATGATGACAGTCCCAAAACAAGGAGAAATAGGATACTACTTCTTAACAGTATATCAATTTCAGTCATGTCATGTAATAAGTACACTTCAAGCATTTAAGCAGAGTATATCACAGAAAAGTTCCACATAAATAACATGCGCATCATGACGAGATCGTACGGCCCAGTCCGACATAATAATAAAATGTGCACTGCCAGAGGGTCGAATGGCGCGAAGCATAGATGCATCTATTTCAACCGAGGCGATCGACCCGATCCACAATTAGCAATTATTATCAAGTAAGCACACATTGCTCATTTATAGTCAAATAAATTCATACCAGTTCTCAAGTATGTGCGTACATCCGTTTATATTTATTTACAATTTCTAGCATGTCCTAGGTGATCTCAGTAACAAGAAAGAATGTAAGCATTTACAAGTATGGCATGATACGGGTCCTAAACTACCCGGACAATTATCATAATAGTAGCTACGCACGGACTCTCATCACCACGTATGCATGTAGTCCCCACAGATAGTCACATACATTTATTTAATTCACCTAGGGGTTATTTCACTCTTACGAGGTTAGGAAGGAGACTCACCTTGCTCCAAAGCGTACTTCCAATTTCAAGAACGCGCTCAAACCCTCAATCCGGAGCCGAACGATCCAAACTATTCAAATGGGGTAAGTGCTAGTCAATACAAACCCAAGAGTTCATATTCTAACTATTAAAGTAATTTTCCAACCCTAAATACAAGTTTCCTAAAATTCATCCTCAGGCCCACGTGCCCGGATTCCGAAAATTTTCGAGGGAAGTTGTTACCCATAACCTAAGGATCATGAATATATTATTTTTACTTCATTCCATAATGAATTATGTGGTTAAATCTTGTTTTTATCAAAACCCTAAGTTTTTACTCTAAACCCACAATTTTCACTAATTTACATGGTGTAATCTACTCCTATACTATGTATTTAACTCACATTAAGTAGAAATAACTTACCTCACAATGCTGGGCTGAAATCCCCTCTTTGGAAGCTCCCAAATTGCCCAAGAAATGAATAAAATGTGTCACCCGTATTAAATGAAGGCACTTCCTTCAGCGATTTCCGTACCTGCGGTTAGGGGACCGCATCTATGGTTTCGCTTCTGCGAGGGAAAGGTCTGCATCTGCGGAAAGGGGCATGACCGGCTAAGGCCGCACCTGCGGACAGGCGAACGCACCTGCGGTTCCGCTTCTGTGGAAAAGGGACCGCATCTGCGGAACCTGGGCTCTGCTTTTGGGCCGCATCTGCGCAGCTTAGCCCGTACCTGCGGACAGGCGAACGCACCTGCGGTTCCGCTTCTGTGGAAAAGGGACCGCATCTGTGGAACCTGAGCTCTGCTCTTGGGCCGCATCTGCGCAGCTTAGCCCGCACCTGCGAGCTCGCACCTACAGCTGCCCAATCGCAGGTGTGGTCGCAGCAGAACTGGTGCACCAGCAGCTCATTTTGAGCTTGGATTCGACTCGCGCGACGTCTGAATGGCATCCGAGACCCCCGAAGCCCCGTCCAAACATACCAACAAGTTCTAAATCATAAAACGGACTCGCTCAAACCTTCGGAACGCCCGAAACAACATTAAAATATAGAATCACACCCTAAAACCATTTGAATCAAACTTATGAACTTTAAGTTCTTCAATCTACTTCCAACTTGTCGAAACGTACTTATACTACTCGGAATGATACCAAATTTTGCGTGCAAGTGTTAAATGACATTACGGAACTATTTCCGGTCTCGAAATTCTGTTTGGACCTCGATATCACCAAAACACGTCCAAAACCTTATTTATAGAACTTCTAAAACTTCAAGAATCATATTTTCATTATTTGGCGCCGAAACGCTCTCGGGTCATCCGAAACTCATTCTGAACATACGCCCAAGTACGAAATCATCACGCGAACCTTTTGGAACCGTCAAATCCCGATTCCAAGATCGTTTACTCAAAATGTTGACCGAAGTCAAACTTGGTCTTTTAAGCCAACCTTAAGGAACCAAGTGTTCCGATTTCAACCCAAACTTTTCCAAATCCAAAACCAACCATCCCCACAAGTCATAAATAAGTAAAAGTAAGCACAAAAAGTCTTCTATAAGGGAACGGGATTCTAGAAAGCAAAACGACCAGTCAGGTTGTTACATTCTCCACCTCTTAAACAAACGTTCGTCCTCGAACGGGTTTAGATTCATACCTGAAGTGCTAAATAAGCGTGGATATCTGCTCTGCATGTCCTCCTCATACTCCCAGGTCACCTCCTTGACTAGTTGGCCCCTCCACTGGACCTTTACCGCAGAAATCCTCCTGGATCTCAACTAGCGGTCCTGTCTATTAATAATGGCAACCGGCTCCTCCTCAATCCTCATAACCCAAGCTCTCGTCCAGTTGAATAGTACTGAAGTCTATCACATGAGACAAGTCGGCATGATACCTCCGAAGGATAGATACGTGAAAAACTGGATGTAACTCCCGATAAGCTAGGGGGTAAAGCAAGCTCATAGGCAACCTCCCCAACTCGGCTCAACACCTCAAATGGGCATATAAACCTGGGGCTCAACTTGCCCTTCTTTCCGAATCTCATAATACCCTTCATCACCGAGACTTTCAAGAGAACCTTCTCGTCGGCCATGAATGATACATCACACGCCTTCTGATCCGCGTAACTCTTTTGTCTGGACTATGCTGTGTGAAGTCTAGCCTGAATCAACTTTACCTTTTCCAAGGCATATTTCACCAAATCTATACCACATAGCCTCAATAGGCTCAAACCACCCGATAGGAGAACGACATCGTCGACCATATAAAGCCTCGAATGGAGTCATCTCGATGTTGGACTGATAACTGTTGTCGTCTCTCTCCTCCACATTTATGTTCGATCATTTAATATCTGGAAAAAATTCCACATTTATGTGACAATTGAATTTTCCAAGTAAGAATGGATTATAAGGAACAACCCATGAGTTATCAAAATAGTGATCTTTAACTTTCACAAGTCCCGTGTTTTGTCTTCTATAAATTGGGTAAGAATTTTTTCCTTTTGATGTTTGATCAACAAAGCTTCTTGGATATTTGAATTTGCAGCAACCTTTTTTCTTTTGCATACATGAATTTGTAGGGTTTAACTTGCCACAAGGTCCATGTATCATATGTTGGACAACAAGTTTATATAGGGTTTCTTCAGTGTTACAATCAGGTAACTCAGCACGAACAATATTATCATAAGATTCTGGAGTAAATAGTTTGTATTCATTAGTAAGTATAACAAGTAAATGAGCATGTGGTAAACCACGCTTTTGGAATTCTATAGTATACATAAAAGCTACAACTTTTCCAAAGATATTTCTTTTTAATATATCTGTTTTTAGTTCTTCTATCTTTTCTCTAAAAACTCGACTAATTAAATCTGGTATATTCTGTGCTTCATCAGTTGATAGCAAGTGCTCTTTTATCTCAGGCCAAGATGGGTTACAAGTCATCATTATGAATAGATTAGGTTTTCCAAATTGTTGTACTAAAGAAATAGCATCCATGTAACGTCGATGCACGTCTCTTAGTCCTCCTATAAAGGTAACCGGAAGGAATGTTTGCTTTCCTATATTTGAAGTGTCTCTTTCTCCAAGTCTTAAAATATCAATGAGTCTTTAGCATTTCAATTCTAAAGAGATCTAGGTTGAATGAAAAAAAGTCTAATCTTTGTGTTTCAAGTTTTATGTGTTCATCTACTGAATATTGCTGAAATAATCTCCCAGAATGCAAAGTTTCATTTGTTCGTCTTCTCTCATTTGGAATTTATAACAGTAATATTCACGAATAGAAATATTATCTCTTTTTCGTTTTCCTTTTTCAAAATTCTAAGCTTCCATGTCAAGGTATCCATCAACAGAACACATATTTCTAATACTTGGTAATTCTTCATGTTCACAATAGGCTCGACGTTTAGAAGTATCTTTTGGTTGTATATTTTTTTTCATGCCACAGTGCCATCCACTTTGACCATAAGGAAATAATAATGGGTACTGTAACGGGTCATAACATCCGTAATAATAGTTCACTATTTGAGATCTATTGCTATGAGTACAGATTCAGATATGAGGTGCAGAACTAACTTCAGTGATTTCTTTTTCAACCCATATTCCTGCAACTTCTTATGTAGTAGGAAGATTGTATACACGTTGATCCAAGCCTGAGTCAAATTTAAGTGCAATATTGTTGTTCGATGGATTTGGAACATATATTAGGGATTTTAAGAAAGTAGAATAGAGATAAATTCTTAGTATATTCATTAGTTTTTTGACTATTGATTCATAGATTTTGTCTGAGCAAGCCATTCTGTTAGCTAATTCGTTATCGTTGTCGTAGAAGTATAGTTGTGGATTCTTGCTATTCCACTCGGAGGGAGTAAATCATTGATAAAATGGTACATCTTCCCTTGAACTCTAAATGTATATATACCATGATTTCTTTTTGCTAATTCTTTGTCATAATTTACACCAAGTGCTGTAAATGCAAACATATTATGTTCGAAAATGTTTACATTCTTCGGTAGTTCCTAAATATAAATTTTGCAATTCAGCAGGCATCTCATGTGAAACTAACTTGATCGAACTATTGTTACAGCAAAATCCAAGTGGTTCATATTCAAATTTTTTTGCACCATAAAATTTACAGTTAGGCGCAGTTTTCAAGGGAACATAATCAGATTGTAATTGACCAATGTATGAAAAACTTTTTTTTCGTGAGGTATAACATGTATATTTAGGTATCATTAGCATAAAACTACCAATTAGGTAATATACCACACTATCATAATAAAAGATTGGGGCAAACCTTTTTTTCCAACCACTCTTGAGCTCATACTACTCTTTTCATTACATGTACGTGACGTTGAGCCCAATCCCAAAAAGTAATAATTAGCAGTATATAAAGACATTATGTATCGTATACATATAACTCAATGTTCGATCCTTGATACTTGCCTACTTCAAAGGAGTAGAAGGGATAAGTTATATTCCTTTGCTTGTCAAATGTAACGGGCAAAGCATCAACTTGAGGCTTGTTGGCTAATAGGGGAAACATCACACATTTAGCATCATTTAGTTATACTCACATGCAAAGACTATGAAGCGACACATCTACAAAAACTAAAACAACAAAGGATGTATTCTAACCTGTTGCTGAAATAGAAGAACAGCCCACCGGAGGAACAGTCTGTTGCTGAAACTAAAATGCAACTTCAGTAGAGCGCCATGGGAACCAACATTGTCCGAAAAACTACTACTTTTTTACTCGTCTTTTTGTCCGTCGTTGTAGTAATAGTGCCTCTCTTTTTTCGGCAGATATTAGTCTATATGTTTCATGTCGCCTAAGTTTCATCTCAGCTTCCGACTTTGCTGAGCAGACAAGTCTGTTCTTTTGTTCAGAAGCCATTAGTCCTACAGAAGTACAATTATAAGAATTAAAACACAAGAAATAAGTGGAAATAGCTTGCTGCAGAGGTACCAGCAGAAGCGAACAGCAACATAATTAATCACGTTAATAAAGAGATCCTGGGTACAAGGTGCAATGACGAATTTCAACATTAGGCATGTATTCCTATATCTATTAGCATGTTCCGTCTCTGAGAATGAGCTTAAAACTACTCAAGTATACCTCTGTGGGAAGAGGAAACTGACAGCCAATTAATGAAGCTATGAAAATTTTATTTTGAAATATAACAACAGGTTATAGATATAAAAGCCTAAATATCAGACAGATCAACATAAATTTAATATGTTACATGAAAAGCTGACTCTAGTGCCCGAAGATAAAGAGAACCTAGAGTAGACAAACATTTTCAGATTTTTTTAAGATTCTGACCTATATCATAGCTCCAGGAAAACGACAACAAAAGCAGTTGATATTCCTCAGGACAATAGAGATAAAAATGAATCACAAACACTTCAAAAATAGAGAAGAAAAGGTATTCGTAGTAATTTTATTCCTTCAATAGCCATCAGTAACTATTGCCAAATCTAATTACCAAAATAAAAGCTAAGTAAACTGATACTAGATGGAATATCAACAGACGCAATCTTTAAACCTGTATTTCAAGTCAATTTGGTTCTAAGCAAAACTGAAAATGGAAAATATCTTGGGAAACTTAGCAGAAGGAAAAAATAAAAAAACCGCATATATAAAGTCATAATTTTTAGATGGATTAAATCAAGAATTCAAGAAATGATCAAAACCATTAACTCAACATTGATGATTACTGTAAATAGATCTATTAATTTTAGAGAACAAAAAAGAATCAGAATACTATGAATTGACATGGGATTAGCTGATGAAAAAGAAGGAAAAAGTTACCCTTTTGAATTTAGACAGAAGTTTGATGGAATTCAAATGAAGACACATTCAACAAATACAAGAAGTAGATGGGGCTTCTTCTTTATCTTCTATAACTGTATTTAAAGAAAAGTTGTTGAACTGCATGGTTATTCATACACATACGGAAATTTTGGTACCTCAAAGTGATCATTTGAAATAAGGTTACTCAAAGGGGAATTAGAAAACAGCTTAAGTCGATTTTAGAATTGCTAACAACGGATGCGCCACACTGCCCTTCAACTTCATCCAAAATCAACTATTTCTTCATAGCATTAGACTTAAGTCAACTGTTTAATAACTGTTAGTTTATAGTAGCCAATTAGGAGTAAATAACCTTAACCTTAATCCTATATG